>NW_006494856.1:1443708-1473336 GCF_000471905.2 Amborella trichopoda
TTTTATAGTGAGTGATATATATATATATATATATATATATATATAGTAAAAGCATTACTCCTTGCTACTATTAATTTTTTCTATACTGAGTAATATATATATTTAGAGTTTCAAAATTTCTAATATTTTATTATATCTGATTTTTTTAGTCTGGTCCGATATATTCACGATCTCTTTACAAGAAGTATTTTTGTTGATCCATATTTTTTACCTAATTTTTTTATCCGACGTTTTTACATAAAAAAGATTAGTTTTCGATTTCATGGTGAGCCGATTTATTGATAATCCCTGACTTGCTAACTATGATGGCGAGACATGCGTGAGCTAGAGACGAGAATAAACGCATAAAAAAATCTGAAAATTAAAAACATAAGTGAATAAATAAAATTTTTTGTTGAATTGGGTGAGGAGACCATGTTATCTGATAGAACTGGCCAATTCTGTCAGAGAAGTGGGGGGAACCAACCGATTCATAAGAGAATTAGCCGGTTCTCGATATTTCGTTGGAACTGGAGCGAGGTGAGTGGTTCTGGATTCGGATTAGCTAGTTTTGATTTGGATCGGCATTTTTTTAAAACAGTAATTCTATCTATAGGTTTTTGGGGGCTTTTTTCGTTATCTATATTATTATTATACTATTAAGTGACATTTAAAGAGTGGAGATATGTTGCCAGAATAAAAGGGGATCCTAAAGAATATGCAGGGCACCTATATAGATTTGGAGATACCAATGTACTATCTCTCGTATAATAAAGCACATCTATCCCAATAACAAGATTGAGAGATTTAAGGAGGCTTTGAATATACAATATATGAAAAGAGAGAGTATTTGGCGAATCAGCCGATTCACCTATTTTTGTATACGCACTGTTAAAAATCCATAGTTGGATTTTAGATATAAAATTTTAGAGTTGGTTAACTCAATTTTTAGGATGATTATCAATCTGGAATTTTTCTTTTTCTGTAAAATAAAAGTTGGTATTTTTAAAAAAATTTCTCTACCATTCGTTTTGGCTTTCTTTAGCAGTGGCACCATTTTGTAACGTCCATAGTATAGATGAGTGTTTGATGATTAAAGGGACACATAAGAATAGATGAGTCGGATGACTCATATAAGAATATGAAGAATGATCCTACAGAGCGTATCTAAATTTTGGACCTTCCATTCTAAAAGTCAAAGTCTTAAGCACCACTAACTTAGAGAGCCTGTCATAAGTTTTAATGTTCCGTTACTTTTGACCTTTTGGCCTTTCCTTTATTTACCTCCTTGAAACCCTCTGTCTTATCCCCACCACACCCAAGTTAAAAGTCATTTATTGTTTTCACCGTCTGTCATAACAGTGGAACTGTTTTGGTATATAGTTTTGGGTGCTATAAAGGCAAAGGCAAAAATGGACACAAGTTGAAATTTTCACAATGAACTTGCGCACATGCAAATGCAATATTACAATTACATCCACTTTAACCAATAAAATGAACACCACTTAGCTCTAATATCAACAATAAAAAGAAGATTACAACTCTATGAAGTCCTAATTACAAGATCTTAAGCACTTCACACCCAAAACATTCAAATTGTCACTTTTCAATGACAATTTACATGGAATGCGGTAGTCCTCTTTTCACAACCAAATATATAACATAAAGAACTTCAATACAAACTCAAATAATTCACAACGATAACAACAATGAGTAGAGTGCCAAACTAGTATGGGCAAAACCAAAATTTCAAACCCTTTGTACCCGGATCACAAGATGGACATTTTAAGGACTTAATTTTGTCCCATAAATGAGAGCATGGATGGTTTTAATACTCAAGGAGATCACTTCACTATGGAATCTGGAAGCTTATAATCAATTTTATACCACTTTAATAGGTTTCAAAGGACTAAGACAATCAGCATATTACTTTTCATGGAGCTTAGGAATACAAAGCAATTTCTCAACAAACACAGCTATCACGAACTTTATATTTTTTAATCTTAAAATGTGAAAGTAAGTTCACTAATCTAATATTTAAACTCACTTGAATACTCAGAAAATTCAGGTAATGAAAAACTAGACAAATCGACGTGTAGATGATGAGGATTCAAACTAGACTACACATAATCAAGGCATGGTGTATATGATTCAATTCTAACATGAAGGACTATGGAAACTAAGGATAATATGATGGAAAAACTTCCATAAAATAAAATTTACAGCAATCTATTGATGGGGGAAATAGGTTTTACTGGAAACTAAACTTCAACAAAATAAGTACCTTGAATATGGAGTTGATCCTGATCTTCAAGGAGAAACTAGCACACCATGGGAGAATAGATTACCAAAACTTGATGAGCAAAGGAAGTCTAAAGGGGTAGGTACGTGGGGCTCTTTTGGTCTCTTTCTCTCTCAAAGTTCATAAAATGGTCTCTTAAGTTGGGTAGAATGATCCTCATGTTGTATTTATCTTAAGTGATAAATTGTTAAGTGATTTTAGTTCTTGATGCTCTTCATCTATGACATATGAGATGCCATGATCCTAGCCATTCATCTCCATCCAACCACCTAGATTAAGGGATGAGATTTTGACAGCATTATCACACCATAAATCCTAGGTTGAACTTTTTATACTCTGGCCCTTGTCCCATAGATAATTTTCACTTAAGTTCATTGTGAAGATTCCATAAAACCCCTTAGTTTTTAATAAAATCATTAAAGTACTACATGGATAAGGGCGTGTCCATTTTAGTAATTAGAAAAACCCACGTGTGAAAAAAATATCTTATAGCACATCCAATGAAATTTCAACAACCAATATTCTTCACATGCCTCAAGCCTATTGGACAAAGGCACATGAAAAATTCACACATGTCAAAATATCTTCCATATGGATAAGGTTTTTAATTCAAATTATTTCTCAAATAACTTTGGCCCCACACATGACAAAAGGATCACATGTGTGTGAATTAAGCATGTGACAAATTAAATAAAAAACCTTATAAAATCAATTTTCAAAAGGATGCGGTTTGTATAGAGCCGAGGCTCTAAACAATCAAAGTAAAGTGCATCTTCAAGTAGTATCGAGCAATGTGGTTTCAATACTGGAAATCTTTGTGATAGCCTTAAAATATATTTTCATCTTTAATTATAAAATTTAAAGCTTGAAAAATAGCACAGATCGAGCAGGTCTATGAAAACCTTAAAAGTCTTGAAAATTAACGGTCAAAAAATGTGTTACAAGATGCATTATTTCCAAAACTTGAAAATTCATTTTTTTCCATGCATCTTGATGTCGAAATAATCAATTTGAGGATATTTGGACATCAAAACAACCTTTTCTAGTGAAATTTTTGAGGTGGCCTCTAATTTGATTGTTTAGAGCCTCAGTTCTATGTAAACTTTTTTCGTTACAAAATCATACGTGTACTACACAACAAATAGTACAATACCAACTAGGTCCCCATGCAATGGGTTTCATGTCATGATGTCAGCCCTTAAGGGGTATGTGGGAGTGCCACGTGGCATCCCATGAGATGTCCTTAATTAGTATTTTGTTAAAACAAATTTAAAAAGCTCATTTTTTGGCGTTTTAAATAGTAAAAAAACTTCTAAAAAATTCCCACAAAATCTATAAATGATATTTAATAATAAACACATATTTTCTCATAAAAAATAGAATAGGACTAGAGGAAAATAAAATATTTAGGCTTAATACTAGCCATTGGAGCACTCCATAGTCTGAAGGTTATCCAACGAACCTATGCTACAGAGTCTATAGTAGGGACACATAATTGAACACATCAAAGTCACCCTAACAAAGCTTTCCATCATCAGGTTCTCAATGGATTACAGGTGTACTCATGTGGGACATGTAAATGCTTTAAGACATGGGTCCTCTCTAGGCACATGTACACCTGCTCTTCTAAGTCTGATCACACTATAGAAGAGTGACTTCCCATACAACTGTGTGCACATGCCATAGATTGGTCTCAATCAGGTACAGACTTATATCTTGTAAGACATGACCATTCCATACAAGGCTGATACTCGGAAAATACTGGGGTTCTATTGTACTTAATTGGTTCTCTTAGCCCTAGTCAATCACATCAACCATAAGGCATCTAATTAATATAGCCCTGACTTGAAGGTGACTCTCACACCTCCGTAAGAGATTTATCCTTTTTAGTGTATAACCCATCTTTCAGCATGGACAGAACATCGTGGAACCATGGTTTTGCCTTAACAAGCGCATCAAAAGCCACGAGATACACTTCCCCATCATTCTCATTCTCTTGCTCTATTTCGTTTTCAATCCTCAGTGGGGAACGGTTATATTTGTTCCTGATGTAGAATGGCAACATGGTGATTTCTGGAGGAATATCGACTATTGAAGCAAGGGTTGCAAGCGTGTCGGTGAACTGATTATTTTCCCTTGTTACGTGCTGAAAGGTGATTTTCTTAAAATGTGGGATCATCTTTTCCACCTTATCTTGATAGGGTTTGATTTTTCTTCTTTCACCCTCTAAATCCTTTGAACTTGGTTTATGATGAGTAAGGAGTCACCAATCACTCGTAGTTTGCTGGATTTTCATTCCCATGGCATTCTCAAGCCCGGTTATGAAGGCTTCGTATTCAGCAACGTTATTGGTACATGGGAAATTCAATTTGATGGCTATTGGCATTAAAATCTTCTCGAGTGAGCATCGTATGATACCTACACTTGACCCATATTCGTTCCTTGTACCGTCGAAGTATAGCTCCCAAATTGAGTCCTCAATTGTGAAGAGGTTCTCATCAGGGAGTGTTATCTGACAGTGACTGTTCAACTAAGTGGTCAGCAATGGCTTGTCCTTTGATCGATTTTTGAGTCAAATATTCGATCTAGAACCCGCTCAATAACACTCTCCACTTCGCCAAATGTCCGTTACAGACTGGTCTTTCCGATAGGTACTTGAGTGGGTCTATTTTTAAGATGAGCTTGACTGTATGAGATAAGACATAGTGTGTTAACTTCTGCATGGCCCGCACAAGCGTCAAGCAGTGCTTCTCCACATCCATGTATCTTGTCTCGTAGTCCACCATAGTTTTGCTGATGTACTATATCGTTTGTTCTTTTCCAAGATCGTCATATTATCCTAACATTGCCCCACGATCTTATCTTTCACTGACATGTATAAGAACATGGGTTTATCTAGACTAGAAGGACTAAGGATGGGAGATTTGGTGAGGTACTCCTTGATTTGATTGAACGCCTCTTGGCATTCATTATCCCGTATGAATAGGGTATCCTTCTTAAGGAGCATATTGAACAACGTGCACTTATCCACCAGTTGTGAAATAAAACACCTTATAGCTTGTATGTGACCTTGAAGCCCACAGATTTCTCTGATGTTCCAGGGAGGGGGCATTCCAGTGATAGCTCATATTTTGGACGAGTCCACCTCAATGCCCCTTTGGCTTACTATAAAGTCTAGTAATTTGCCGGATTCAACCCCAAAGGCACATTTCTGTGGATTGAGTTTGAGTTAATGTTTCTGAAGTCTTTCAAAAATGGTTATTAGGTTAGTGAGGTGATCAAACCTGGCCTTGGACTTAACCAGAATGTCGTCGACATAGTCTTCCATGATGGTGTGCATCAAGTCATGGAAGATGCTAGTCATTGCCCGCTGATAAGTTTCCCTTGCCTTTTTTAGGCCAAAGGGCATGACAAAGTAGCAGTAAGTTCCCCATTACATTAGGAGTGAAGTCTTGGTTTGGTCTTCTTCTGCCATGAGGATCTGGTTGTAGCTTGAGAAGCCATCCATGAATGACAACATCTCGTGCCCCACAATGTTGTCGATCAAGGCATCTATATTTGGTAATGGGAAATTGTCTTTAGGACATGCCTTATTGAGGTCTTTGTAGTCAACACACACTCGGATCCTCCCGTCTTTCTTGGGTACAACCACTATGTTGTCCAACCATTCTGAGTAATCTAGTGAACTTCGCCTTGAGCAGTTTGTCTATTTCTTCCGTAATTTTGAGCTCATGGTGGGTCATTTGATGTTGGAGTTTCTGCTTTATAGGCTTTGCCCCTTCGTTGAATATTAGGTTATGTTGCACCAATGTGGGATCTAGACCTGACATATCATCGTATGACCAGGCGAAGACATCTTGATATTATTTGAGAAATGAAGTCATATTTTCCCACTCCTCATGAGATAGGGAGGTTCCAATCTTGATCAACCTTGGGTCCTTCTCAGTTCCTAGGTTTGCGTCGATCGTCGTTTCGATGATAGCCGTTGGGTCACCATCGAACCTCTTCTTGAATTGCTCAACATGGGAAGTGAGTTCCTCAGGTTGAGAGATTTCTTCAGACTCTTTGCTCTCATGATCTTCGTCTTGGTCATCCAATTCATCGTCTTGGGTATTGTGCACTGTTATTTGGCTATCTTGAGTGTTCACCATTTTTTAAAATTCTTTTTCATTATTTGTTTTGAATTTTCAATGGTTTTTGAAATAGCGCAAGAGGTGTCCCTCATGGGACTTGCAAGATAAATGTTGGGGACTGGATGCACAAGGTGGTTAAGTGGCCACCCTGCGCCTATCCCTTTTTTGGCTTCGGAACTTGAAGGTGCCACTGGTATGCGTCTAACAATTCTTGAGATAGAGGAATGATCGACCAATTTCGTTCTTGGGTTTGTATCGGCGGATGAGCATGCTTGGCTGTGTTAGCGCCAATTGTGCATACCTTCAAATCCAAATCAGTAGAAAGGTCATCAATCCCTAGTTCTTGTGCGTGTTGAGGTGTAGAAGAGGTATTCCCAACCATTGGGGAATCAAGGATCACCTTTGGTCGTTATGAAGGACAGAGATCGAGAGTATCGAGGCTTTGAATGCCTCCAGATACAAAGCCCGGATGGCATGAAGGCTTCATCCGGCTTTGCAATAAGGTGAGAGAACACTCGAGTCCTCTGCGATCCCTGTTTTCAGTTTTGGCTTAGGGTGATTCAGAAATTGCCTCCGTTACGCCTTGCCCTTGACTCCCAAAGCCTTGGCCTGGTTGGAAGCCTTGGTAGAAAAGCATGTGTCAAGCCTCGAGGGACCCGAAATTGTATCGATGTTGACAATGGATAATGTCATCCATCGATGCGGAAGTTTACAATATTTGGGGAACAGAGTTTTCGGCCTCTAGGCGTAAGGTGGCACAATTGGCTTGCTCAAAGGAAGCGAGTAGGATTTCTCCAAGCTCGACCCTTATGGCTAGCTTCCCGTTACCTATACTAGGATTGAGAAAAGAAGGTGGTTCAACACATACCTTCACGACGCTATTTTAAGTCAAAAATTTGAGGCATTGATGGAGTGTAGAGGCGACCACGAGGTTTTCATGCAGTCATGGTCTTCCTAGCAGCATGTTGAATGAAGGTCTTATGTCCAAGACATCAAACTTTATCGCTTGGACGATAGGGTCAATCATGAGTGTGAAAGTCAGTATGCCTTCAGCTTGTCTCTTGGTCTCGTCGTATGCAGCGATAGTTAGTTGACATGGCTCAAAGTCATCAGTGCTTTTACCTATCTTCTTCACTATTTTCATAAGGCATATGTTTAAGGATGCCCCATTATCAACAAGCACTCTCCGTATCTCATATCCTTGCATGAAAACGGTGATGTGCAGAGGTTGGACATGAAAGTTATTGAAGTTGGCTGGGATGTCATCATCCGTGAACGCGATTAACGTTGGTGCCATCAGTTAGTTGATCATTTCACAGAACTCATCCGGATGTGTATTGCTCGGGATGTGTGTCTTGGTGCGGACCCTTTCGATCAGAGCTCTGTGTGCTAGTGAATTGGCAAGCAGCTCCAAGATGGAGATTTGAGCTTGGATCTTCCCCTGATGAGCTAGTAGATCGTAAGGGGTTGTAGATCCTTGAATTTCTTTATTTGGCTTGGACTGTTATTAGGTGAGAGGCTTCTGTTGTTCCCGAATGCCTTCTTTAGCTCTTCAAGCTTTATCTGGCCCTTCTGAATCACCGCCTCGATAATATCTTTCAACATGTAGCAATCATCTGTAGGGTGGTTAATCCTTCGATGATAAGCACAATAGTTCGCCTGAGTATCAAGTTCAGCTTGATTAGGGAACTTGGTCTCTAGGATCTCGCTCATGTTATGTTCCAGTAACAATCGAAGTAGTGCAGGGACCCATTCCTTTTCAAAGGGTAAGACCTCATTCCTATGCCTCGACCAATAATCATCCCAATTAAGGTTCGCAGATGGGGGAAGTCGGTTGTGTGACTGTTGTTGCTTGCCTATTTGATGTGCTTTCACTGTGTTTACCCCTTTAAAGAGGTCTAAAGTTTGGGAGGGAGCTTTCTTTGGATCGCTTATGCTGATCACTCCTTTTGGTTGGTTGCCACGGGAATTAGTCCTAGAGCTATCATTGCCCTGATTGTTTCCTGAGCTTGCAGACTGTTGTTGTGACCTGCCATGGTGGTGTGACAAACTTTCTATGCGGACCAACTTGGAGATCAGCTCTAACATGGAAGTCAAATTAGAGGCCTCAATAAGTAGAACAATCTCAGGTCGCATGTTCTACACACAGGTTTTAACCGCTTCATTCTCAGGCATGGGATTGGGATGACAAGCCGCCAAATTTCTCCACCTCGATATAAATTGATCCACAGGCTCATCGGGATCTTGGGTCAAGCTGAGAAGCTCTATGGTTTGAACCTCTCTCTCGACCTCATAGAAACACTGGTGGAATAGTTTCTCCATTTCCGCCCAAGTATGTACTAAGTTTTGGGGAAGTCGAGCATACCACTGGAAAGCCAGGCCATCAAGGTTTTCAACAAACTGACTGACAAGGTGTCTACCATCAGCCATCATCTCTCAACATGCTGCTTGGAAGTGGGCGATATGCTGGTTCGGGGAGGTGGTTGCATTGAATAGGGAAAACTTCCCTTTCAATGTATAAAGGGTATGGCTTTTGATAAGGCATTGCACCCTGTATTCCCAAAATTTTTCTATTCTTTAAGCTATGCGTCACCATAGCATTGATGTCTGCTTGTGAGACAGGGTGAGGGACAGAATTGTCCTGTGAGGCAGAGGGAAGGGCTACCTTGGAGGTGCATCATCTGAGTGATGGAAATCGACATCATGATTAGCTTATTGTCATACGGCATCTATGCAATCATCTTCTCCATCATTGCGGCACCATGTCTTCAAATTTATTCGTGCGCTCTTCCTTAGAGTCGTTAGGATCATTCATAACCATTACGCTGACTGTTTCTCCAAGGAGGTCAATGTTAGCTGCAGTTGACGGTTTCCGGACTTGACGGGTAGCACGCGGTAGATCAGTCAGCACGGGATCAACATGCCCCAACTGGACTTGATTCTTGTACACCGACCATGTGAGGACCTGTCTGAGTGGCTGGGTCATCTTCTTCAACATTAACCACAGTGCATGGTTCATGGATTTCTTCTTCAGGCTTTATAATTTGAAGAGGGTAGAAGGGGTTCAGGTGAAGAGGGTCATTAGAGCTAATTTTCCCAACCCTCTTGGTTGCTTCCCTAGTCAAAAATTACAAACCCCTATTACGTTTGGCTTTGAGGTTTTGATGGACCTCACGCCAGAACTGTGATCGAGACTGCAGATGGTCCACCATTCTTGCGCAAGAAAGAGTTGTTTTCATTAGGTGAAGCAACAGGTGAGGGCCAGGAACTGGGGTCATCCTGGGTTGGGGAGGATGAAGGATTTGATCTCCCATCAGGTCTTTGCCTCGAGCTCTCTTATGGGCTCCAACGACATGATCAAGACGACGGGGCTGGTTCAAAATGGTACTCTTGGGGAAGGTCTTCGAGTACTAAGGTTGGAGATGCTTGCCCAAACAAGGAGGAGCAGGCAAAAGCAGGGTTGACTTACAAGGACTCCTTATTCATGGGAGTGGGGCTGTCTGTGATGACGACACATGTGCATCCCTTGAAGAAGGATGACGGGTGACTTGGGGGTCAGGCTGGGCTCGAACAGGTGGTCTGGCTTTAGGAGGCCGAGAACCGCAAGCAAGTGTTTGTGGCAGAAACAAAGATCTTGCATCCCCGCATCCCTTCCACCTATACCTGCATCAACAGACAACACGGCGGAAACGAATATCCTGCATATCCTCGCCTCCCTTCCGCTCGCACCTACATCAACGCCCAATGTTGTGGGGATGAAGATCTTGTGCATCCCCATCTCCTTATGCAAATTGGAAATGGCGTCGACAGCTGGAAAGGAACATACCACCGGCCTAAAGGTTTTACAAATCCTGGTTTTGCTAAGAAAACAGGGTGACCCTCCAACCCTTCGGCCCAACAGTCCTCCAAATCACCTCAAGGTGCGGCAGATACCTAAAGTTTTGCACTAGATACCTAAGATGTTGCACATTAAACGGGGTAAAAGTGATCAATATCGGCCTTCTATGCTACACCCGCAGGATGACCCCAGTTCCTTGCCACTGCAGGAAAGGAGGGAAATGAGACTAAACCTACAATGCAGTCCTGTCACACACTCGACTCCCGAAGTGTACCGGATCTATCGGCTACCCTCTTAGGGATTCGGCTTGGCCATCAGGAAACAAATAGTAACTCAGCCTCCCTGGACAAACATCTTGTGGTTGCTTGGCAAGACCCGGTACCCATGACAAAGGAGAAGAATCCGACTCTGCCTGACAGAGTTGAGGTAATGGGGAAAGAAGATGTGGAAACAAAGGAAGATGTTCACCTGAACATTGCTCCTTCCCCACTACTAGGCTTCCTCTTAGAAACCCCTGGGATCCCCAGCCAGACAAGCACGCGGAGCGACCCCTCGCTGGAGGCTGTGGCCATGCCCAGGTGGGATTTGTACGGATCTAAGGCCCATCAAATTATGAGGAAAATGGGCTATGATCCGTCCAGTAATCAAGGTCTGAACGACAGTAAAGGGTGCTAGCCCCCTTTCCCATAATGGAGGCTGTGTCAGCTTGACACCGTCAGAAGTAGAGCCTTGGTTACTAGGCGAGTCAGGATTCCTCAAAAACGACGGGATGGAAAAATTCAAAACTAAAGTTCAAAAAAGAAAGAGAACCTCAACACAGTAGACAAAATAAGGAAAACAAAAGGGGGTCCACTTTATTCACATGTGCAAGAGGTTACAATATCCCAGCGCTAAAAAAAGAGGAGGAAGAGGGGAGAGATTGTCAAAAACGGTCAAGTGCCTCATGCATCTTCTCTCTTAGAGTCAGCGCCTCATCTAATGTTGCCTGCTACTGCCGCTCGAAGAGAAACGTTTCTTGTTACTCTCTCACATGAGTTCAAGAGCTCTCCCATGTTCGAACTCACGTGCGCCAGGCGTCTGGACCATAAGGCCATTCCCTCCCTATTCCAATTCAATGAGCCCTCAAAGCAACAGCATGAGCTTCAAGCGAGGCTATCTCTCCCTCCACCTCGCTATCACATGGGAGAGCTCAATCTCTTCCCATGCTGACCAGATGTCCCTGACAATGAGTCGCTTTCTCTCCTCTACATATTCCCACAGGAAGGAGCGTTTCTTTGCTAGCACCCCGCGTAAGGAAGATATGCACTCGTCAAGGAACCTTGGCGTCGTGACCCCATTGAAGACAACCACCAACCCCCAATCTGAGAGATCCCTCAGTAGGTCCTTCAGCTGACAGAGTGTCCTCTCTCCAGGATACATGGCCCCTAAGCCTACTACGCAAGCCTCGACGGCCTCAAGCTCTCTCCTGAGGTCAAAAAGGGGGCATTCATGCAAAACCTGGATGTCGACATGAATCATTCGCCCCAGGACCGAGCCCTCGGAGCCTGGCACTGATAAAGCTAAAATCATGGGTCCGGCAGAGCTTGAGGGTTGAGCGTCAAGCCCCAACTCAGCATCTGGAAGAGTCACACAATGCTCGCAAATGGGCCCTCTTGCCTTAACCCTTGAAGCCTCAGTGTCCGATGACAACGGTGGCATCGCCAGGCAAGGAGACAAGGCCAATGAATATTCTACCTTCATACTCTTGGCTACACAAAAGAAAAAGCTAAAAGGGTTAGGTCAAAAACAATCCACCAGCCACCTGCCCAGACACAAACAAAGCAGCATTACCTGGAGGAGGAGACAAACTGCTACCAGCCATGGTCCCTGCTCAAAAGTGCAGCTTTGAAAAGAGGCATACACTGAAAAGGAGGCCCGAACTGAAGGCACAAAGGGTGCTTAATCTTACTTGGGATGTGAGAGGGAAGAGCAACCACCCCTCCTTGTATAAAGCCCAGTAGTAAAAGAGCCAATCAACGGGCGACTCGGTCTCCGATCACAGAGGAACACCTGTGGCATGCGAAGCGAAGAATCAGAAGCAGCGCACTAAAGCACCGTTGGCATGCGAATCAGAGCATCGCACAAGCAAGTGCCACAAGCCTTGAAGGTACGATCATACAAACAGCACGCGGAGCGACGTGCCACACGTGTTAAAGATTACATTCAGTCCTGAGGAAGCACTAAGGGCACATAATCAAACTGTCGTACGACATCCACGCTGCCTCTCTCGCCCAGCATTAACTGCTCTGTATGCATAATACGGCCCATCAAGGATGGCATGCCTACCGTCATCCAAATGCCACTCACGCATGCAATCCCACCCCACTCGGTCTGCCTACAACATGGGCCCACTTTAAGCACCCAAAGCACGCCCTTACACCACTCTCCTTCATGGGCAAGAAAACCCCATTCCTTGTATCGTCAACATATGAGACCCCTTGCGGTCCCTCAAAAAAAAATCACCGAAAACATGATGATGCGGGGACTTGAGAAAATCAGCAATAACACATCCCCCAAGGGCCCAACCATCACATCGCAAGCAGCAATTGCCCCAGGGGCACAACTGGCATTCCATCGGCCATTCCTTATCCCCATCATCAGCAAGGATAAGGACTGCGCCGACCCACCAAAACGGGAGCGGCAAGCAGCGGCGCAAGGCAAAGAAGGAGATATCAATGCAGTGGAGGGTTTTTAATATGCAAACAAAAAGGATTACAGAATTGTGGTTACAACAAACCGATAACAACAAGAAAGTACATCTGTTCCAAAATAAACCCCCTACCATTCAACAATCCACTACTTTCTCACAGCGGTGGTAACTGCCAAGAGGTTGCGTCCATTTCTTCAAGCAAGACTTGAAGAGGACAGAGAGCCTCCTCCTTCAACTCATCCTCCAATGAGGATGACGAGCCCACAACGCCTTATACACGGCCGGGGGACTCACGCCATGGATCTCGTACAAACATATGAGCTCCGGAGCAACCAGATCGCCCTCTGTCACAGGTCCATCATCGCTTCCGCATGAGCGAATACCTTCACAAGGACACCCAACGCCTGCGCACACCCTAAAGGCCGGTGTCAAGCAGTCAGCCCCCGAAGCGGGCATCGCTCACCGGTTAAGTTCTTCAAAGAAAACAAAGTCTTCACACTGCCTCCACATGAAGGAACATCAAGAAAAGGAACTTCGTCACAAAGGGGAACTACTCTCCCGCTCTCCAGCCTAGCCCCTTTTTAAGGGACCTAGGCTCATCAAAGCTTGCTGCTTCCCAAGCATCATGCCTCCCAGCTTCTTAGCCACGTGTCACCACAACGATGCCTCATTGACTTGCGACAATTAAACCTTCTCACGCCTACCCTGTCAGGCATTACTCACGAAGCGTCACGGTCAAATCTCACATCGCGATACTGCCAGCCTGACGTCATCAGCAGATCATGCAAGAGAATCTTATGCAAGGCACCGCCATCCATATGGCACTCTCCATCTGACCTCGCCCCAGCATGTTGGTGACTCGTCAGCCGAACACTACCTCTCTAAGCACGCTTCCCTTAGGGCAACCATGTCATTCCACCCCCCGTGGGTACCACTTCATTCTACCCCCCGCGGGTACCACTTCATTCCACGCCCAGCGAGTGCCATATTCATTCCACCCCTCGCAGGTGCCATCTTCATTGCACCCCCCGCGGGTGCCATCTTCATTCAACCCCCCACAGGTGTCATCTTTATTCCATCCCCCTGCGGGTACCACTTCATTCCACCCCCTGCAAGTTCCATCTTCACTCCACCCCCCGCCGGTGCCTCCAGCATTCCACCACTACGAGCACCATCTAATACCTCCCTCAAACACCACCATCATTGACCCCGCGCGAATACAAACTGCCTAAGTCACAATAAAGCTACTCTTCGGGGCAACACCCCTGGGTAGACACCATGCCTTGGCCACCAGCCGCTACAATCAATCCAAGGCAAGGCTACACCCTCAAGACTCCTCTGTCAAGCCTCACTACATTAGTGACCTCTACAAAAAAAAAGAGAAGCCGAGCACGATGGCAACCATCACGAGTAAAAGTAAAAGAGCTTCACACAAGGGGGCTATGGGTAAAATCACCCAACAAAAATAAATAGGGGCATGGCTGATGTCGGTGGTGTCCTTGTTTCCCTTCGGGTGGGGTGGCAGAAACCCTCTCTTGAACAACCGCGGAGGTCCGACACGTGGTGCACGTGCAGGCCGTCCTACTAGTGGATAGGAGGCCGATAGTGAGAGATATTTTTGTGACTGGAGCGTGAATGCACTTATGTCACTTTTGGGGTTCGGGGACATGCCTAGGTGGATGGCCCTCTTAGAGCAATTATGAAGCCCTCTGGCTGCTTGTCAGTGCGGTTTGTACGGGAGCCCTCTTCAAGCTCGCAACCTCTCTCCTCTCACTCTCTCTATGCTATTAAGATGGACTCCGTCTGTCCCTCCTCTTTGGTTGCCCCCTCGGAGGAATTTGCTGGCTGCTAGGGGGCGTGGGAAAACCTGAGGGTCAGGGCCCTCCGGTTTTCTCACGTTCGTGAGCTTGTGAATGGACGCAGGCTACTGCACTGGCGAGGTCATGCATGTAGAGGTGAGAGTGAGTGAGAGAGAGAGAGAGAGGGAGAACAACTCAGCTTAGGAGAGATGGGGGGTGACCTACGCAACAGGGGTGCCCGCGGGATCACACACTCAGCGGTATCCTTACTCTCACAAAATTTTTTTCTCTCTCTCTCTCTCCTCTCCCGCAAAATCTGGGGGCTCACGAAGAAGACAAGCTAACAAGTGAAATCTAGCCTTGATTCTTCTCAGCCTTTAGGGGTCTTGGAGCTTGAAAAAGGGGGGTTTTCTACAAGTGAGTTAAGCTTACTTATATAGAGGATTCACCAAATGAGGGTGAACGCTCAAAAGTCAATCTTAATTACAATTAAAGAAATTCAAAACAAATCTAAAAATTAAGCGCAAATGACCAAAATATACCTGTGATCTTTTACCCGAATGATAAGACCATCCCTACATGTAGGTTGCTCCGCCATGGAAAGACCTTAGAAGCTGGTCTGGCAACTTGCGGCTATTGTTCAGTTGTTTCAGCGATATATCTTCATTTTTCTCTCAATTGTGAGCATTTTCATGCGCCTTTTCCCACGAGGTCAAAGTCTAACCAGTTTTGTGAACTTTGTTTGCCAATGCATCTTTGAGCTGCGTTATTTTAACTCATGTCTCTGCTTGCAAGTCAGAGAGGAGGCTTTTGTAGTCGTTTTACACCAAGTTTGGGCTAATTTGGTGTCAACTTGCACATTTGCTTAATTTGGAAGGTTGCTAGAAAAAAGGGATTCCGGCAACCGACTAGATGTGCTTGTTTGGCGACCTAAGGACTTGCATTCATCGAACCACGGATTGAATTTAAGAGTTGGACCAGAATGTAGCTCTGCACAAGGTGATTCTATTGAACTCCTCCTCGTGTTGATCCAAAGCTTGGACATTGAGCTATGCATCACCGAATCTGAAGCTTGATGAACCTTGTTTCTTCCTCAGTTTCTCCGGTCACTTTCTTCTTCAGTGCAATGAGGGTTCTCAGTCACACCATAGTGTGTGCCATAGGTCAAAATGACGGGGCTGGCGTGATCTAGAACATGTCAACATTTGAGCTCTGTCTGACTTCAGAGGAAGGCGTCGTGGGTTGATAAAGTTACTGCAAAAATACATTATTGCAAACCCCATTTTCGGGACTGGTTTGGTGAAACCGCACCGCATAAAACTCATGAGTTGCGAGGCGACATGAGCCCAAATTTGGTCCTCGAGGGCTCTTCGACGTTCTGAGCACAATGACAGCAGTTTGGTGCCTAGTTGGAGGCTTTATTTTCGACACAATCTTAGCCTGCAGGTGTTTCATAAACTTGTGAGACCAGATTGTCGCCAGCTCTCTCCTTATTCATATGGGCTTATAGAAGTACGTCAAAAATGATGTACAACAACTTGCTCTGATGGATGTTGTGCTTCAAGAGCAGCGAGAAGTGCAGCATTCAAAAAAAATTAACGTCGTAGCTCCTCTGAAGAATCCTTGCCAAGACGTGTTTATTGCCTCTCAATCAATATTTTTTTTCTTGATCACTGGCACAGCGCAATCCTCAAGGGGTGGACCTTGCTAGGCTTTTCCCTTGATGCAGAGGCTACCAAAGTGGTTTTTAATGGTCTAATGCCTCTTTGAGGGGATTTCTCCGAGTTCTGCCACAATCCTTTTTTTGTTTTTGGTGGTCACGATGATGGTCTGCCTTCGGTGGGCTTATGACTTTTTTCTCAACGTGAATTCCTGATGTTCAAGCCAATGGGGGCCCTTCTTGTGAGCTTTATCCCATTCTGACTGAGGAGATCATGGCATTCTAGTTGAAGGTGGCCCTTCTTGTGAACTTTATCCTTATCCAAATAGAAACGCCAGGAGGAAACAAGGTACCTCTTAGCTTACGTCCTATTGGTCTAGTTGAGGAGCGCCCGAATTACCGAGACTTGATAGGACGATGGCCTTCGAGGTAGTCCCATTTTAGGGGACTTCACCCTAGATGCTTGAAACTTGATGGAGGAAGAAAAGGCAGGTAAGATACCTCTTCGACTTACGTCTTACTGGTCCAGTTGGGAAGCGCCCGAATTACCCAGACTTGATAGGAGGATGACCTCTGAGGCGGTCCCATTTTAAGGGACTTCACCTTGGATGCTGGAGTTTGATGAGAAGAACGACATGCAAGGCACCTCTTTGGCTTACATCCTACTGGTCCAGTTGGGGAGCTCCCGAATTAACCAGACTTGATAGGAGGATGGCCTCTGAGGTGGTCCCATTTTAGGAGACTTCACCCTAGATGCTGGAGTTTGATGGAAGAGAAGAGGAGGAGAAGTTTTTTTCGTTTTTGTTTTTTTTGATGTGGCGGCAATAAAGCCAGTGATCAAAAAAGGTGGCACTAGGTCCGAAGAATTTCTTTGAAATGCACTGGGGCCTAGATGTTTTTTTGAAAGGCAATTTTTGGAAGGCATTGGGGCTCGAATGTTTTGGAAGCCACTGGGGCCGGAATGTATTTTGAAGGCACTAGGACCCAAATTTTTTTTAGAAGGCACTGGGGCCTGAAGTGTTTTTGGAAGGCACTGAGGCCTGAATTTGTTTTGGAAGGTACTGGGGGCCGAATTGTTTTTGGAAGGCACTGGGGCCCAAATTTTTTGGAAGGCACCAGGGCCCAATTTTTTATGAAAGGCGCTGGGGCCTAAATGTTTTTTGGAAGGCACTGGGGGCCCGAATGTTTTTGGAAGGCACTGTGGCCAGAGATGAGAAGATTTGGCCCATAGGCCGGAAGAAGGAGGCCTGGTTCAGGCGCCCTTTGCGGACTTTCACCTAAACCGAGTGGATATGGTGCCAACATAGTGGTTTTCACCATATCCTTTATTAGGGCGCTTTTACTCGTGACTTCGAGGTCACATCCACCCA
This sequence comes from Amborella trichopoda, assembly GCF_000471905.2. The sequence goes on from NW_006494856.1 coordinate 1,461,479, forward strand.
TTGATTTCTACGTTTACTCATGGTGCCCTTTGCAGGTTTTCACCATGCCCAGATTTTTTTCTCAGAACTCTTTGACTAATGGCTTTGTGGCCATGCCTGCCTGTCATTTTTACTCATGGCGCCCTTTGCGGGTTTTCACCATGCCCCTGTTTCTTTTTATTGGGTGATTTTACCCATAGCCCCTTTTCGTTTTTGGCTATGTCTGCTTGAAGCTCTTTTACTTTTACTCACGATGGTGGCCAACGTGCCCGGCTTCTCTTTTTCTTTTTTTTTGAGGGGGAAGGAGGTCACTAATGTAGTGAGCCTCAATGGAGGAGTCTTGAGAGTCTTGGGGGTGCGGCCCTGCCTCGAGTTGATTATAGCAGCTGGTGGCCGAGGCAAGGTATCTTTTTGCCTCTTGAGATGTTGCCCTGAATAGTAGCTTTATTGTGACTCAGGCGGTTTGCGTTCGCACGGGGTTAATGATGGTGGTTTCCGCGGGGGTTGTTAGATGGCGCCCGTGGTGGTGGAATGCTGAGGCACCCACGGGGGGAGGGGGGCGTAGAGTGAAGTGGTACCCACGGGGGCTGGAGTGAAGATGATACCTGGGGGGTGGAGTGAAGATGGCACCCGGGGGGGTGGAGTAAGGATGGCACCCGACTGGGGGTGATGTGAAGTGGTACCCGCGGAGGGTGGTATGAAGACGGTACCCGTGGGGGTGGAGTGTAGTGGTACCCGTGGGGGGCAAAATGAAGCGGTACCCATAAGGGGTGGAGTGAAGATGGCACCCGCAGGGGGTGGTATGAAGATGGTACCCACGGGGGGTGGAGTGAAGTGGTACTCGTGGGGGGTAGAATGAAGATGGTACCCATGGGGCGTGGAATGAAGATGGCACTGCGGGGGGTGGAGTGAAGATGGCCCCTGCGGGGGGTGGAGTTACCCGCGGGGGCTGGAATGAAGATGGCACCCGCAGGGGGGTTGAGTGAAGTGGTTCCCGCGGAGGGTGGTATGAAGATGGCACCCGCGGGGGGGGAGTGAAGTGGTACCCGCGGGGGGTGGAGTGAAGATGGTACCCACGGGGGGTGGAGTGAAGATGGCACCCACGCGGGGGTGGAGTGAAGTGGAATCCATGGGGGGAGGGGGGGGTGGAATGAAGATGGCACCCGCAGGGGAAGCGTGCTTTGAGAGGCAGCGTTCGACGAGGTGCCTGCATGCTGGGACGAGGTTAGATGAAAAGTTCCACGTGGATGGCGGTGCCTTGTGCAAGATCCTTTTGCATGATCTGTTGATGACACCAGGCTCGTAGAATGGTGGCACGAGATTTAATCGTGACGCTTCATGAGTAACGCCTGGAAGGTGAGGCATGAGAACGTTTAAATGTCGCGGTCAATGAGGCGCTGTTGTGGTGACACGTGGCCGAGCAGCTGGGCAGCATGGTGCTCAGGAAGCAGCAAGCTTTGATGAGCCTAGGTCCTTTAAAAAGGGGCAAGCCAGGAGAGCGTGAGGGCAGCGTTTCCCCTTTGTGATGAAGTTCCTTTTCTTGATGCTCCTTCATGCACGGAGACTTTGTTTTCTTTGAAGAACTTGGCCGGTGAGCGATGCTCGCTGCGGGGGCTGACTGCTTGACACCGGCCGTTTGGGTGTGTGCGGGCGTTGCGCATCCTTGTGAAGGTATTCGCCCGTATCGAAGCGATGATTGACCCATGACAGAAGGCGATCTTGTTACTCAGAAGCTCATCTATTTGTGCGGGACCCATGGCTTGACACCCACGGTCGTGTAGAAGGCGTTCGGGCCTATCATCCTCATCAGAGGATGGGTTGAAGGAGGAGGCGCTCGTTGTTCTCTTCAAGCCTTACTTGAAGAGATGGACGCAACCTCTTGGCAGTCACCACCACTACGAGAAAGCGGTGGACCCTTGAATGGCAGAGGGTTTATTTTGGAACGGATGTACTTCCTTGTAGTTAGCGGTTTGTTGTAACGACAATTCTGTAGTCCTTTTTTTCACATAATAAAAACCCTTTGTTGCATTGATATCTCCTTGTTTGCCTTGCGCCGCTGTTTGCTACTCCTTTTTTCTGTGGGTCGGCGCAGTCCTTATCCCTGCTGGTGATGGGGCTACAGAATGGTCGATGGATTGCCCATTATGCCCGTGGGGCGATTGTTATTTTCTGTGTGATGGTTGGGATGCCCTTGTGGGTTTTCATCCCAACCCTTGGGGAATGTGTCATTACTTATTTTCGCAAGTCCCCGCATCATCATCGTTTTGTTTTTTTTTTTTTAGGACCGCTGGGGGTCCTGTATGTGGGCGAGACAAGGAACGAGGTTCACTTGCCAATGAAGGAGAGTGGTGCAAGGGCATGCTCCGGGGACTCTGAATGGGCCCGTGTTGTAAGTAGACCGAGTGGGGTTGGATTGCATGCATGAGCGACGTTTGAGCAGCGGCAGTCATCTCGTTCTCGATGGGCCGCATTATGCATCCATAGAAATTAATGTTGGGCAAGATAGGTGGCGTTGATGTCGTACGATGGTTCGATTACAAGTCCTTAGTGCTTCCTCAAGACTGAGCATAATCTTTCACACGTGTGGCATGTCACTTCGTGTGCTGCTCGTATGACCGTACCTTCGAGACACGTGGTGATTGCTCATGTGATGTTTCGATTCTCACGTCAGTGGTGCTTCGGTGTTCTTTGGTGCACTGCTTCTAATGCTTCGCTTCGTGTGCCGTTGGCATTCCTCTACGATCGAAGGGTGGGTTGCCCGTTGAATGGCTCTTTTGCTGTCTAGCTTTATAAAAGGAGGGGTGGTTGCTCTTTGCTCTCACCCAGGGTTTGCATCCCAAGTAATGGCAAACACCCTTTGCACCTTCTGCTCAAGCCTCCTTTTTAGCATTCGCCTCTTTTTGAAGCAGCACTTTTGAGCAGGGACCATGGCTCGCCGCAGTCCGTCTCCTCCTCCAAGTAATGTTGTTTGTTCGGGTTTGAGAATGTGACTGGTGCGCTGCTCCTGATCTGACCCCTTTGGCTTTTTCTTTTGTACAGCCAAGCATATAAAAGCAAAATATTCATTGATCTTGTCTCCTAGCCTAGCGGCATCACCGCTATCGTCGGACTCTGAGGCTTCAAGGGTTGAGGCAGGAGAGCCCTTTTGCGAGCATTGTGTGACTCCTCTGGATGCTGAGTTGGGGCTTGACGCTCAGCCTCAAGTTCTGATGAAACCGCGATTAAAGCTTTATCAAGTACCAGGTTCCGAGGGCTCGATCCTGGGGTGAATGATCCGTGCCAGCCTCTAGGTTTTGCACGAATGCCCCCCTTTCCGACCTCAAGAGAGAGCTTGAGGCCATCGAGACTGGTGTAGTAGGCTTAGGGGCCACGTATCTTGGAGAGAGGATGCTTGGTCATCTGAAGGACCTATTGAGGGATCTCTCAAACTGGGGTCGGTGGCTGTCCTCAATAGGGTCATGAGGCCAAGGCTCTTTGACGAGCCCACAGCTTCCTTACGTGGGCTTTTGGCAAAGAAACGCTCCTTCCTATAGGAATATGAAGAAGAGATAAAGCGACTCATTGTCAGGGGTGTCCAGTCAGCACATGAAGAGGTTGAGCTCTCCCGTGAGATAGCGAGGGTGGAGGTCATGATCGCCCTGCTTCAAGCTTACGCATCTGCCTTGAGGGATCGCTGAAACTAGAATAGGGAGGGAATGGCCTTATGGTCCGAACGACTGGCGTGCGTGAGTTCGGACATGACAGAGCTCCTGAACTCATTTGTGAGAATAACAAGAAACATTTCTCTCTTCGAGCAGCAAAAGCATGCAGCATTAGATGAGGCGCTGGCGTTAAGAGAGAAGATGCATGAGGCGCTTGACCTTTTTTTACGGTCTCTCCCCTCTTCCTCCCCCTTTTTTTTTACGGGCCTTGATGGCCCATTCGCTTGTATATTGTAACCTCTTGCGCATGTGAATAAAGTGGAGCCCCATTTTTATTCTGTCTATTGTGTCGAGATTCTCTTCCCCATTTTTTTTGGGGCTTTAGTTTTGAATTTTGCCTTCCCACCATTTTTTAGGAATCCTGACTCGAACAGGAATGGCGAATGTGGCGAGTTTGGTTACCTCGAGTAACCAAGGACCTGCATTTGATGGTGTCAAGCTGACATGGCCTTCATTACGATAAAGGGGGCTAACATCCCCTTACCATCGTTCAGACCTTAATTACTAGAAGGATCATAGTCCATTTTCCTCATAATCTGATGGGACTTAGATCCGTACAAATCCACCTGGGCATAGCCACCTCCTCCAGCAAGGGTCGCTCCACCTGCTTGTCTGTCTAGGTATCCCACGAGATTCTGAGACAAAGCTAAGTAGTGGGGAGGGAGCATTTTCCTTTGTTTCCACCTCTTCTTTCCCCATTACCTCAACTTGGTCATGCAGAGTCGGATTCTACTCCTTTGTCATGGGTAGCGGGTCCTGCTAGATGAGCATAAGAGGTTGGTCGGGGGAGGCTGAACCATTCTTTGCTTCCGGGTGGTCAAGCTGAATACCTGACTAGGTAGCCGATAGATCCGGCACACTCCAGGAGTCGAGCCTGTGACAGGATCGTGCTGTAGGTTTATTCTTGCTTCCCTTCTTTCCTGCAGTGGTGAGGGACAAGACTTTGGGGATTTGTAGGGTCTTACCCGATCCCTGCTGGTGTAGCATAGAGGGCTGGTATTGGTCACTCTTGCCTCATTTAATGCACATCACCTTAGGTATCTAGTGTACCTTGAGGTGATTTGGAGGGATGTTGGCCCGAAGGGTCAAAAGGTCACCCTATTTTCTTAGTAAAACAGGTATTTGTAACATCTTTAGGCCGGTGGTCAGTTCCTTTCCAGCTGTCGACGTCGTCTTCCCTTTGGGTAAGGAGGTGGGGATGTATAGGATCTTCATCCCCGCCGCGTTGCGCATCGATGCAGGTAGGGGCAAAAGGGAGGTGGGGATGCTCAAGATCTTTGTTTCCGTCGTATTGTGCAATTGTGCAGGTATAGGCGAAAGGGAGGTGGGAATGCGTAGGATCTTTGTTTCCACCATATTGTGCGATGGTGCAGGTACGAGCGAAAGGGAGGTGGGGATGCACAGGATCTTCATCCCTTCTACGTTGCGAGCAGACGTGGACGCTGACGAGCTTGATCTCGTAATCGTGCTACAGCCAGGTCTATTTAGGGTTTCTATCGGGAGAACTTCTTGCACAAATGCGGAGGGGAAGAATGCTTCCTACTCTTCTGATGGCGTGGGGAGGTTTTCACCAATCGACGTTAGAGGGACAACTTTCCCGCATCTCTGTTCCTCCTAAAAGAGGTGATGCAGGGACTTTGTCATGTCTTCGACATCTTCGTGAAAGGTCCAAGCGGTCTCCCTCAGCTTGGCATCCGTCAGGGATTTTACTGACTGTTCGGACCTTTGAGATTGAGGGGGGTTCGTAAAATAATACTTTGTGTCTGCGTAGTGTGTTTCGACGATCGGGAATGGCCTCTTGTCAACATAGACTGCGCACTGGCTCCCATCCCAATTGTATTTAAAGCACTGGTGAAGTGTGGATGGGACCAAGCCATGCTCATGGAGCCAAGGGAGGCTCAATAGGATGTTGTACGAGGTGTCCGTGTGGATTACATGGAAAAGGGTGGCGGCGTTCAGATCTCCGATCTTAAGCTTAAGCCATATTTGTGCCCACCGGTTTCCTGCCTGGCTGATTGAATCCCTGCACTATTAAACTTGTGGGTTCAAGCTGGTCTATACTCGGGCTGATCCGGGAGAGGACCCTCTTGGGCATCAGGTTCACCGCAGACCCCCCATATCATGATGTGATTGATTGGAAGGGCATGTAGCTCGTCGGACATGAACAACGGGTGGTTGTGTGACCTTTCCCCGAGTTGCAAGTCATCGTCAGAGAATGTAATAGTCATGCAATTGTAGAGTATGGCAGGGTCCACTTCAACTCATTCGACCTCTATTTCATACACTTCGGGGCTAGAGAGTGCTTGGACCAAATCCATTCGGAAGTCTTCGAACAACATAAGGGTGTCGTAGATGCTTAGGAGTGAAGGGAGTTACATCGTACTTGACCTTATCGGCCTCGGGCAGGGTGGCCTCTCGGTGCTCCCTCACCTTGAGGGGGTGGGTGTTGCCGGGATGACCTTCGACCAAAGTGGATTCACCCCAGATGTTGGGGGGATGACAGCCTCCCCAGGAGCCTCAGATGGGGTAGCTCAGCCGCACTGCGTGAGTGGGGGAGGTGCAGTGGGAGTGGGGAAGCACCGAAGCTCTGCCGACATGGTTGCTTGCAAAGGGATGGCCTCCACGCCAGCCTGAGGGGCCAGGGCCACCTGAGGCTGTTTTGACAGAGGAGCGGACTCCGCATGGGGGTGGGCTAGCTCGTGGTTAGGGGTCAGTGGTGGCCTATGATGTTTCAGGGCTTTTGATGGAGGGGCCTTTGATCCAACTTTAGCCTCCTTCCGGACTGTAGGTGCATCCGACCCGCTTGGGTTGTCGTGCATCCCCAGTGAAAGGTCAGCATGTGACATGCCTCATGATTGAGAGGGGAGGCACGGTCAGAACTTGCGCCTGCTCCACTGAAGCAGGCCTGAGGGGCTGCTGGCCTTGCGTCGGCGATGGCCTTAATACTTGAGGGTACTGGGGGTGTACCTCGAGTAACGATCGGACTCGAGATAGCTTTGGGGTCGTAATTTGGTCGTGCAAGGCATTGTGCTTCGCTCCCCGGCTGTGCAATAGTGGGTGGCATTGTGGGCCTTGTCCTTCTTTAAACCGCACGACAGCTTAAATCTACTAAGGCTCCTCAAGGCGGCGGCCTCCACCTTCCGCTACAAGAGAGGGACCTCCATACGCGTCGCTTGTTTGTTTCGTAAGTCACGGTGGACCTTTTTCCATAACCAAAAGCAGCTCTTATCTCCTTCCTGCCTAGCCCGCTCTGTTGACACATGGGCGGAGCTGATCAAATCCAGCAAGGAAGGGGCGGTTCCAAAAGCGACGCCCTCTCTTTTTGGGCTCTACGCCAAGAGTCGACTCGCGCTCGCACAGGGCGGGGAGTGGAGAGGATGGTGCTCGAAGGGAATTCATTCGAGTACCACGTCGTGAGTGGTATGGGAGTGGTGGGCGGAGCGAGGGATGCTCGTCCCTCTCCGCGGCGGGGACTTTTCTTGAACCTGCATGTGTGTGCACGATCCACAGTGGGGTCTGGGAAGGCCACAGGGCAGCTCCCTTGTGTGGTGAGGGACGAGGTGCATGTAACAACCACCCGTTTAGCTGGTGAAGCCGTGAGGCCTCCTAGATGCATGTGTGTTTGCTTGGGGGACTTCTGATTGTCTTGGAAGTCGCGTGTTGGTCAGGGGTCAATCTTTGGGCTGCCCTGAGTCGTCAAAGCCACTATTACTGCGCTCGGGTCGAGAGCAACCCGAAATGGTTTGAGAGACCAAGGTATTCTTCCACCTACCCCGATTCATTATTATGGCGGTTGGGTGGTATGTGCGCGAGGGTGACAGTGTTGACAATGCCCTTGTGTGACGCAGGCGGGGTTGCCTTTTGGCTATCTGTGGCGATGGCAGTCCTGTAAGATTTTTATGACTGGAGCGCGAACACTCTTATGCTGCTTTGGGAATTAGGGGACACACCCGCTCAGATGGCCCTCTTAGAGAAATTACGAAGCCCTCCGGCTGCTTGTCAGTGTAGTTTGGACGGGAGCCCTCTTCAAGCTCGCAACCTCACTCCTCTCACTCTCTCTACACTATTGGGATAGGCTCCGAATGTCCCTCGTCTTTGGTCGCCCTCTTGGAGGGATTTGCTGGCTGCTAGGAGGCATGGGGAAACCTAAGGGTCGAGGCCCGTGGATTTTCTCACGTCCGCAGGCTTGCAAATGGATGCAAGCTGCCGCACGGGCAGGGTCACATGCGTGAAGGTGAGAGTGAGAGATAGAGAGAGGGGTGACCCGCGTGACCGAGGCGCCCACTGGACTGCACACTCAGGGGTATCCTCACTCCCTCAAAGTTTTCTCTCTCTCTCTCCTCTTCAACAGAAACTAGGGGCTCACAAAGAAAAACAAGCTAACAAGCGAAATCTAGCCTTGATTCTTCCCAGCCTTTACGGGAGCTTGAAAAATGGTGTTTTTCTACAAGTGAGTTAAGCTTGCTCATATAGAGGATTCACCAAACGAGGGTGAATCCTCAAAATTCAAGCTTAATTACAAGTAAAGAAATTCAAAACAAATCCAAAAATTAAGCGCAAATGACCAAAATGTCCCCATGATCTTTTGCCCGAACGATGAGAACGTCCCTGTATGCAGGTTGCTCCATCATGGGAAGACCTTGGAAGCTGGGCCTGCAACTTGCGGAAATTGATCACCTGTTTCAACAATATATCTTTGTTCTTCTCTCGGTTGTAAGCATTTTGATTCCCTTTAATCATGATATGGTGGCCTTTTCCCCCGGGGTGAAAGTCCGGCCAGTTTTGTGAACTTTGTTTGCCAATGCATCTTCGAGCTGCATTGTTTTAGCTCCTGGCTCTGCTTGCAAGTCAGAGAGAATGCTTTTGCAGACATTTTGCACTAAGTTTGGGCTGATTTGGTGTCGATTTGTGCATTTTCCTAATTTGAAAGGTTGCTAGAGAAAGGGATTTTGGCAACCGGCTATATTTGCTTCTTTGGAGACTTGGGGACTTGCATTCATCAAACCACAGATTGAATGCAAGAGTTGTACCATAATGTAGCTTTGCGCGAGGTGATTCTATTGAACTCCTCCTCACGTTGATCCAAAGCTTGGACATTGAGCCCAAATTTGGTCCTCGGGGGTTCTTCGACGTTCTGACCACAATGGCAGTACTCTGGTGCCCTGCTGCAGCTGTTAGCATAGGGCTACAGCGAAGAGTCTTTTCTTGGTTCGAGGGCACCGTACCTAGGTCACTAGGCTGAAGGCTTTATTTTCGACACAATCTTGGCATGCAAGAGTTTCATAAACTTGCGAGACCAGACTGTCGCCAACTCTCTCCTTATTAGAATGGGCTTGTGGAAGTACGTCAAAAATGATGTACAATAATAGCGAAAACCCACAAAGGGGGCAATGAGTAAAAATGACAGGTGGGCATGGCCACGAAGCCATGAGTAAAAGAGTCATGAAAAAATAATCTAGGCCTGGCAAAAACCCACAAAGGGCGCCATGAGTAAAAGTGGAAACCAACAGGTGGACGTGACCTCAAAGTCACTGGTAAAAGTGCCCTAATAAAGGATATGGTGAAAACCACTCTATTGGCCCCATATCCACTCTGTTCAGGTGAAAACCCACAAAGGGCGCCTGAATCTAACCTCCTTCTTTCGGCCTTCGGGCCAAATCTTCTCTTCTCCGGCCCCAATGCCTACAAAAAATTCAGGCCCCAGTGCCTTCAAAAAAATTCAAGCCCTAATTCCTTCAAAAAAATTCAAGCCCCAGTACCTTCAAAAAAAAAATTTGGCCCCAATGCTTGCCAAAAAATTCAGGCCCCAGTGCCTTCAAAAAAATTCAGGCAACAGTGCCTTCCAAAAAATCCAGGCCCCAGTGCCTTCAATGAAATTATTTGGCCCCAGAGCCACCTTTGTTTATCTAGGGCCTTAGTGCCGCCACGTAAAAAAAAAGAATTCCCCTTCTCTTCTCTTCCATCAAACCCTTGCTTGCCAGGGAACTCTTCAGAGGCCATCCTCCTATCGAGTCTGGGTAATTCGGGTGATACCCAACTGGACCAGTAGGACATAAGCTGAAGAGGTACCTTGCATGTCGTTCTTCTCATCAAACTCCGGCATCCAGGGTGAAGTCCCCTAAAATGAGATCACCTTAAAGGCCATCCTCCTATTAAGTTTGGGTAATTCGGTCGATCCCCAACTGGATCAATAGGACGTAAGCTGAAGGGGTACCTTGCCTGCCTTTTCTTCCGCCATCAAGTTTCAAACATCCTGGGTGAAGTCCCCTAAAATGGGACCCCTTCGAAGGCCATCCTCCTATCAAGTCTGGGTAATTCGAGAGACCCCCAACTGGACCGGTAGGACGAAAGCCAAGAGGTACCATGTTTGCTCTTAACGTTTCTGTTTGGATAGGGATAAATCTCATTAGAAGGGCCCCCGCCATTTGGAACGCCAGGATCTCCCTAACCAGATTGCGATAAAGCTCACAAGAAGGCCCCCACTGGATGGAACATCAAAAGTTCACGTTGAGAAAAACTTCGTAAGCCCGCCAAAAAAAGACCATTAACGTGACCTCCCAAAAATAACGGATTATAACGGAACCCAGAGAAAGCCCCTCAACAAGGCACCAGACCACTACAAACAACTTTGGTTGCCCCTGGGTCAAGGGAAAATCTCAACAAGGTCTACCTATCGAGGATTGTGTTGTGTCGATGATCAAGAAAAAAAACATTGATCAAGAGGCAATAAACACATATTGGCAAGGATTTGTCAGAGGAGCTACTACGTTAAATTTTTTCGAATGTTGCACTTCTCGCTTCTCTCGAAGCGCAACATCTGTCGAGGCAAGTTGTTATACGTCATTTGAGGCGTGACCATGCAAATAAGGAGAGAGCCAGCGATAGTCTGGTCTTGCAGATTCACGAAACACCCGACTAAGATTGCGCCAAAAATAAAGCCTTCAACCTAGTGACCTGGGTGCGGTACCCTCTCACCAAGAAAGGACTCTCCACTCCATCCCTATCCTAACTGTTGCAGCAGGGCACCAGACCACCGCCATTGTGCTTAGTGCGTCGAAAAATTCCCAAGGACCAAATTTGGGCTCAATCGGACCTCCCTAGAGGGGTCTACGCTCATGTGGCCTTGCAACTCGTGGGTTTTACCATGGCACGGTGCAGCTTCACCAAACCAGTCCCGAAAATGGGGACTCAATGGTTTCCGGCAGTAGCTTCGTCAACCCATGTCGCCTTCCTCTGAAGCAAGACAGAGCTCAAACATTAACATGTTCAAGATCACGCCCAGCCCAAACATTTTGACCTATGGAACACACTATGGCGTAACTGAGAACCCCCATTGCTCTGAAGAGGAAAGTGATCAGAGAAACCAAGGAAAAAATAGGGTTCAGCAAGCTCTGGATTCGGTGAAGAATAGCTCAATGTCCAAGCCATGGATCAATGCGAGGTGGAGTTCAATATAACCATCCCACGCAGAGCTCCATTCTGGTACAACTCTTGCATTCAATCCGTGGTTCGATGAATGCAAGTCCCCAGGTCACCAAAGAAGCAAATCCAGTCGGTTGTCGGAATCCCTTTCCTCGGCAACCTTCCAAATTAGGTAAATGCATAAATCGACACCAAATTAGCCCAAACTTGTAAAACGACTGCAACAGCCTCCTCTCTGACTTGCAAGAAGAGCCAGGAGCTAGAACAATGCAGCTCGAAGATGCATTGGCAAACAAAGTTCACAAAACTGGCCAGACTTTCACCCCAGGGGACAAGGCTACCACAACACGATGAAAGGGCATCGAAATGCTCACAATCGAGAAAAGAACGAAGATATATTGCTGAAACAACTGAACAAGTACCGCAAGTTGCAGAAATAGCTTCCAAGGTCTTCCCATGGTGGAGCAACCTGCATGCAGGGATGTTCTGGTCATTCGGGCAAAAGATCATAGGGACATTTTGGTCATTTATACCAAATATTTTGATTTTTTTTTAATTTATTTAATTGTAATTAAGCTTGAATTTTGAACATACACCCTTGTTTTGTGAATCCTCTATATAAGCAAGCTTAACTCACTTGTAGAAAAACCCCCTTTTTCTAGCTCCAATACCCCTAAAGGCTGGGAAGAATCAAGGCTAGATTTCTATTTTAGGTTGTATTTCTTCATGAGCCCCCAGCCTCTATCGGAGAGGAGA
>NW_006494856.1:1473766-1484242 GCF_000471905.2 Amborella trichopoda
TCTCTCTCTCTCTCTCTCTCTCTCTCTCTCTCTCTCTCTCTCTCTCTCTCTCTCTCTCTCTCTCTCTCTCTCTCTCTCTCTCTCTCTCTCTCTCTCTCTCTCTCTCTCTCTCTCTCTCTCTCTCACACCTCCGCGCGCGCGACTCTGCCCACGCGACTCCACCCATGCAGCAGCCCGCGTCCATCCACAAGCCCGCGAATGTGAGCAAATCCGCAGGCCTTGACCCTCGAGTTTTCCCATGCCCCCCCTAGCAGCAAGAAAATCCCTTCGAGAGGGCGACCAAGGTGGAGGGACATTCGAAGGCCATCCAAATAGCATAAGAGAGAGTGAGAAGAGAGAGGTTGTGAGCTTGAAGAGGGCTCCCGTCCAAACCTCACTGACAAACAAACAGAGGGCTTCGTAATTGCTTTAAGACGGTTATCCACCCGGGTGTGTCCTCGAACCCCCAAAGCGGTGTAAAAGCACTAACTCTTCAGTCGCAAAAATCTCTCTCATCGTTGACCTCCTATCTGCTAGCAGGAGGGCCCGTGCATCCACCACGTGCCGGACCTCCTCGGTTGTTCGAGAGAGGGTTTCTGCCTCCTCATCCAAAGGGAAACCAGGACCCCACTGACATCAATCACCATATGGCGAGGTTTCCCTTATGCTCCATCTGTTAAATCCTATATTCTTAACTGACAAGTTAAAAGAGTCATATTTCATCTCACCCAAAACTCTTCTAATATCCAGTGGAGAGGTATGCATAGTCCATGAGAGTATGTGCATCTCAGAGTTCTATCTCAAATTGAAACAATTTTATGACCACTTATCAAAGACCGTAAGTTATGATGAACATGTATAACTGACGATGTATTCAGGATCATGTTTCTGTACATATATATCAAACCGCATCATGGTTCTCTCCATATCACATGGATAGGCATATCAGGGCCTTAGGAGTATATGTATCCTTGAACATGTCTCACAGTGAGATGGCTTTCATGTCTTCTATCATCGATCGTAGGTTAAACTTGAACATGCTTTACTGACACGCTATTACTATCATATATTTTATCGGTCGTAAGTCATGACATATAGGGACTGACTAACGAGTCAAGACTCTGAAGGCATATTGGGGCCTCCATGTGATGAATCTTTGGCATATCACATCTTTCATATCTTCATATCATGGTGCATATCTAAGTAGGTGTTAACAAGAACTGTACTTGTATCTTATCGACCGTCTGTTAAGACAATTATTCAGCATGCGTTACGAACTTCACTATATTTTGACATCTTCGTCCTATCAATAGTTCGTGAACATACATAGTCTTATATGGTGACTATGAAACATGTTTTTCACCCAATATATATCTTCAAAGGCCAAGCTTGTTAAGATCATATGTCTTTCATTCAACATCTGTTAAAACAACTTGTCCAACATTCGTTCACGCTTTTATTAATACCTCCATCGAGCATCGGTTTAACACTTTTCATATCGATATCTTTGTCAACCGTTGGTTAGTATACACTTCGCCGTATATGAAGACTAGAAGCATACTCAACCCAAGGCATATCTTTAACCATCCATCTTTAAGACTTTTATCTCCTCAATTTCTATCAAACATTTATTAAAATGTATTTAGCCTTGTATGTAACTAAAAAAACACCCAACACAAGCCCCCTACTTTAATTATTTAGTTATGTTAAAATGTGTTTTTAAGTTGAAATGATAATATTCTTAAAAGAAAAGATTGTGTTATATTTTTGTGGGAGTTAGTTTTGATCAAGATTATATTATCTTTGACTTCCTACAAGTTTTGACAAAGATATTTGTAAATTCTAGAAGGATTTTGACAAATATATTAGTAAATTCTAAAAGGATTTTGACAAAGATATTAGTAAATTCTAGAAGGATCTAGAGTATTTTAAATCCTATTTTGATTAGAATTGGATATGGTTCAAATATTAGATAATGTTCCTAATTGTTCTTCCTTAAATCTTGTTGACTTGTTTAAGGGTTGGATGGCTCAGGTTTTATTCTCTCTCACCTCATAGTTTTTCAAAATTCTTATTGGTCAAACTTTTTCATTAGATAAGCATACCTAAAAGACTTGTATCCTATAAACAGCAGGTGTTTCTCAATTCTCTACACAAAAGAGGCCTCTCTCTCCTTCATGCCCCAGATTTACTCTCTCTCATTTTTTTTGTTGATAGTTCTCTCTCCTCTCACTCGTCAAGGGCGCAAGCCACCCTAAAAGAAAATCCAAGGGGTTGCAAACCATGTGAAAAAAACTCCTAGTTAGGGTTTGATGGAAGAGTGAGGCAAGCCCACCTTAAGAAAAGGGAAGTTTTTTTTTGTGGCATTGCCCTAAATTTGTTCCCATAAAATCCTAATTGTGTTTTGATGCTCTTTAAACCCTAGATTAAGAGGTAGTGCTTATAAAAGCTTCCCATCTCTAAAATTCTAATTAATAAGATAAAAAATTTGTCGTGGTCAAGAAATCAGGTGTGAGGTGTGCTAAGTCCTGTGGGGGTAACGCTATGCACTATCCGATAAGTCTTCCCATCTGTTTTATTTAATTTCAATTAACTGTATCTGTATTGTGATTTTTCAGGGACATAGTTTGTACTTAAATTGATAGTGGAAGATTCTTGGGTTGTGTATTTGTTTTTTTTGCTGTAAAAATAATGGTCAATTTACAGTAGTATAGTGTCGCACTTGTAAGTGGAATTTGGTCTTATTAATAAATAAAAAAGAAGCAATTTTTTATTTTATTATCTTAAATTCCACACAGCTACACCTTCATGTGTGAATAGATTGGAATTCCATCATTTTTCTTGCCATTTAGATAGATAGGTTGCAATGTTTGGAACGTATTTGTCTTTGACATTTACATTAATATTATCATAGACATGATCTCCAAAGGCAAATGCAACAGCCTTCTTATCATCATTTTGATACTCGAATGTCTTCTTTTCTTTTATATTTACCTTGCATGAGAATTTCTAAGATTGAGAATTACAAGTCCAATCTCTAGAAAGGTTGATGTCTATCTTTCTTGTAATATCAGCTACAATTATTTTCCCTAAGCAAGAGATGTAATTCCGCTTTATTTCACATTGATTTTAAGATTCTCTCGTGAGTAATATCAAAACAAATTCTATTATCAAGTCTTGTTCCATTGCAGCAGATCTGAACCCTTCCTTCTCTTCCGTTGGTATGCAACTTTGGAGAATCATGGTTGCTGCCTTACTATGAATCTTATGGAAAGAACGCAACCTGAGAAACTTTGAAGGCATTTCCAGAGATGTTGATTCTCTTAAGATGGATATCCAGCGCACGACAGTCTCCTGGGCCTACATTGTGCTCCCTCTCTCTGTTGTGCCCAATCTTTCTCTCTATGCTTATTTCCGTGACCTCATCACATTTAAGAAGTCTCGCCTGTCACTTCATTGCGTCTGGGTTAAACTCTCGTCTGGCTGGTTTAAACTTAACTTCGATGGTAGCGTTCAAGGTTCCCACTCGGGTGGAGGGGCGATATTGCGGGACCACCAAGGAGTGACTCTCTGGTCTTTATCGGAGACCTTCCATTTCTGTGAAGTCAATGAAGCAGAGTTGTATGCTCTTAAGATGGGGGAGTTACGTCTTGACCCTTCATTCTCCAAGATTATCATCGAAGGAGATACAACTAATGTTATTGGCTAGTGGCGTCCTCCTGCTGCCCTGGAGGCTTAGTGGTGCCATGGATGTGATCTTGTGGGCTTTGAGAGATTGGGAAACTTCCTTCAGACATGCAAATTCTGAGGCCAACACTTTAGCTGTCCTGGCCACTGCATCTTAGGGATTCCTTTGGCTGTCCCTTTGCTTTTATGTTTTGTTCCGGTTTTTTTCCTTTTTGCCTTTTTCTTCTTTCTTTCTTCTTTGTAACTAGCTCCTTCCTTATCTAAATGAAATATCACCTTTTCTCAAAACAAAAAAAGAAAAGTCTTGTTCATGATCTCTATTTAAGTTGCTTTAAATATGAAATTAAAGTAGATCACGTTTGAAAGCTATGAAATTCCAATGCTTTTTTTCTTCTTCATGGTTTGTTTGGATGCCCAACTTCCTTGGTGTGTAATATGTGATATTGACAATCTTGGGCTCCATCAAACTTTGTGTTATTTTAGTTCACATAATGAAGTTCTGATGGACACTAGGTGCGTGTGTGTTTTTATATAGCAGGTTGATCTAGAATTAACAACCCCTCAAAATGTAAAAATTAATGTTAGATTGGACTATGATGGGTATATTTATCAAAATATAATTATTTTTTATTTACAAAAATTATTCTAATAGATAACTAATCATTAAGGATAAATATGAAATTTTTATGAAAGTACAACGGTATTTTTGAAATTTAGTGTGTTGAAACTTTATTTGTATAATACCCTTGTCTTTTAATAAAAAATTCAACTTTACCTCTTGCGAAGATGACTAAAATATCATTGTATCTTTCACTAATAGTTACACATATACTCTTACTTGATTAACAATATACCACAAAAAGAAATTTTTTAAAAAAAAATTAAAAGAAACACGTAATTAATAAATCTATATTTCACAACTCATTTTGACATAGAAAATTGTTTCACGAGTCAATAGGTGCAAGAGCCTATTGACATACAAATGTCCATCCTAAAGATGGACGTTATCTAAAGTGAATTGTCCATAAATAAGATATGAACAGTGCATAAAAAAATACTAAAAATTATATTTTTAATTTTAAAATTTTATTTTTATTTTCATACTTATGATTATCTTGGCCTAGGTGATGAATCTACAAAAAAAAAATTAGAAAAAAAAAATCATCTAAAATAAATTTTAATGGGGGACACATATGCACATACGAGTCGAGCCGACTCGTAGAAACCATATCCTTCTAATATTAACCGTTGTATTTTGACGAGTGATATCACCGCCTCTAGCCAGTCAAGATATTAGTTTATGTTGAGATAGTCACTCTTTAAGTCATTATCCAAATCTGCCCATCGGGTGATTAAAAATCAACGAAATAACCCTTTACGCTAGCTATAAATAGGAATCAGATTCTGATGACTTCGTAAATATAGATCATAGTAGTTTCTTTCTCATCTCGTATTCGTCCATTAGATTATCCTTTTAAGCTTTGTTGAGAGCCTAATATGCTGCCTCATAAACACCATCATCAAGCCAAAAATTTGTTATGGTAATTTGGGGAATCGGAGCTGAAAAAAAAATTTGCTAGTAGATGTCATAAATCCAATATTCAAATCAAATCATTCGTAAACGTGCTCTTCTATGACAAGTACCAAACTTCCTTATTGACAAAAATTTCAAGCAATAAGAACCATTCGTTCTGAAACCCATAAGTGAATTTGGAATGTGTTTCAAGATTTACATTACATCACAAATCCTAGTCTCTGTTGTTGGTTCTACAACTAGTCTAGAACGACACACCAATGTTCTCATGAATGAAGCATATAGAACTGTTCATGAGGGTCGCCTAAATATCACATTTGTAAGCTCCTTTAATGCTTGAAACCTTATGAGCAGTAGTCGTGCACCACATGATTTCTATGACGATTTAAAGAAGATTGTACCAAAAAGAAATCACTAGATTTAGAGTCTTATAGATGTGTTTTATATTTTGGTGAACTGCATAATATTAAGGGAAAATAATGAGTTCTTGACATCTATCACAGGTTTACTTTGTGAAAAACAAAAAAAAGCACTTTTCAGAGGTTTTGTCTACGACAGCAGCAATCATTTTTGCACATAACAACCACCCATGCACTTCTTTTTCATGGAAAATAAACTTCCTCCAGTGCTCAATAAAGAATAATTGAGCTCCATCCCCAATATGAGCTTATGCGCCCCTACTCTCTCCATGAGAAAGGAATAGTCCAACTTCAGTGCGTGCGCTACTTGTAGCCTCTAAAGTATGAGCATCACAAACAAATCCAATTCCATCATAAGGGAAGAAAGCATGCTGCAAAATTTACATACAACAGATCCATCCAGTTCACATCACAGTAATACAATGCTCCAACACAAGAATCGCGGACTCAAATGAGCTCCCCAAACTTGCTAGTACTTTCAACCAAAGATACTGCAATGGGTTACCTCATTCCGCTGTTCCAGCAATCTTCTTTTTGAGTGCTTCAATGTCTGAGGCTAGTTCCTTCCTGCTTGACTACGGACAAGAAACCAGATTTATTTTATTGAGGATAAGAAAATTTGATGAATAAAGAGATGAACAATATCCCACTGCAATACGTTAAATAAAAGAAAATCAATAATCATTCTCAAGAGCCATTCCCTACCTTAAACAGGAGGTAACGGTATACAAACCATCCGGTATAGCCAAGCCCAACTAACTCCATAATCTTAGGGAGCTGCCAAGGATATCAAGACTGGGTATGAGAATATGTAGACATATTGGGTTTTATGTGTTTTGTTAGGCTGCTTCATTCATAGTGTATTCTAAACATATTCAATATTTATGGACACTGATACCCTTCCTCAATTCAGTAATTTTTTCTTGGGATACTTTAGGTAACTAAGTGTGAAGTATGTTTCCAGAAAAACAAAAGGTGTAAAATAATAATTTCACAAAAATAAAAGTATTTATGGTCTATTGTAGAGAATGACATTACCCACATTGAATATGACATCATTCACAAGGGATATAACAAAACCCACACAAACATAAATTGCTTTTCAAAAACCCTTATGAAGTTACCCTTAAAAAATAACTTTGTATGAAAAGGCAAGGTCGTAAGTGCCTAATGAATTTTTAGTTGGTTAAGGGAGTCCTCCACGAGGAGTCGCTTAGCAAAACCCACACATACACACACACACACACACAAGAAAATCAACAAGGGATACAACTAAAAAGATCACAAGAAACAAACACCGACTGCAAACAGAAGTATATTGGTTAAAAGGCATACCAAGGGAACTGAATTGACTGCACCAATGACTACAGTAGACAGCCAAAGAGCCACCAGCGCGCCACCCCCATAGAGAATAACCGTAGACTTGTTTTCAACTGCATCCCACTATAAACAGATATCAAATCAGAGGAATTCCCTTTTCTTTTTTCTTCTTTTTTCTTCTTTTTTTTCCTAGGCCAAATTTAGAGAAATTATATGATTTACGGGCTAAGGACGACAAAAAAGTATCAATAGTTACATTAGAGAATGACAACCTTCTCTTTCAAATCAGAAAAAACCTCTTCCACTTGAACAGAACTAGATGTCTCTTCAGAAGATGAGGCTCTCACTAGTAGTGAATAAGACCTCCGTAAGTCTGCAAAGAAGAAAAACAATGCCTATCGCATTCAAACAAGAAACCAAGGAGCGAAGAAGTGAACAAGGAAGTAGAAAAGTACAAGTACATATCGCATTCAAACATGATATTTAAGAGGGTCAGAGAGAGAGAGAGATAATGTGTGCTGTGTACATATCCACATAAAAATATATGGTGATAATGTGTGCTGTGTACATATTCACATAAAAGTATATGGCTAAAGCTTTTCAGATTCTACCCAATTGGAAGAGAATGTGTCATACATGCAGTTCTTAATTGCGAAACAGATGGACCAATAAATATGACTTCAAGTCCATCATAAAAACTATGATGGAAGGAAATAGTTGGTAATTCTTATGATTATTACAACACAAGTTACTAGTTAATCCTGGAAAGCCATCAGACCAAGATTTGCCATTAGAATTAAATCCCCTTGGACTGGATTGTAAAAGTACTGTTGAACTTGATAGAAGTGAGACAAATTGAATTCCTGAACATAGTTATGACTTCTTCAAATAATTATAGAAATATTGGACAAATTGCAGAGTTTTGCCTAAAATTGAGAACCAATACATAGACCAATAGATAGTAAAACGGAAGAAAATATTTCAAACAAAGAGTTACCTGACTAGAATATTGAAAAAATAGACATGCCTCGACAGCCAAAATATTGACAATGACACATAGTCAACATCAGACAACATTCTCAAACGTAGATCACAATCACATCACCATATAGACGTCGGGGACTATTTTCCTAAGACTAATATTCATCCAAACTCTCCTTGAAAAGCCTTGGGAACCATTGCAGTTCTTAATCCCAAACCTACCAGCTTAAGATGTCCAAAAGAGTTTCCTTGGGCTGGGTTGTAAGTTTCATGTTGGAGTTGGAGAAGCAAGATGAGCATAGATCTTGAAAAATCTTTAGCAGTCAGGTAAGATGTGTGATCAACAATTGAATGAGGTTTCAAGGATACACACAAGACAAGGGCCAAACATAAAAATGATAATCTCTTTTGGGTGTTTCTTGGCTAGCAATCTTAACTACTTCCTCATTTCTACTCCTATTATTACTAAACTTACATTCTATATCTAGCTAATTTTAAAACCTTTAGATTCTAAAGCATCTTTCCAAGTTCTAACTTTACATTAATGTCGCCTCTAATCTCATCAATCAAAACTATGTTATCCACGAACAACATACACTACAATACCTCATCCTATAGATTCCTGGCTAACTCGTCTATAACCAAAACAAAGAGATATGGGCTCAACGCTGACCCCTGATGTACGCCAACTGTAACTGAAAATTCATTTGTATCTCCACTAGTTGTCCTCATACTAGATAGCGCTCCCTCGAACATGTCTCTCATCATGTCAACATATCCTCTAGAGACTCATTTCATTTCCAACATCTACCAAATTAACTCTCTTGGTACAATATTGTATGCTTTCTCTAAATTAATAAAGATCATGCCTGTCGTATGCTTTCTCCAAATCAATAAAGACCATGCCTATCATAGTTCTCTAAATCAATAAAGACCATGTGAAGGTCTTTTCTCTTTTTCCTAAACTTATCAATTAGTTGCCTAACTAAGA
This sequence comes from Amborella trichopoda, assembly GCF_000471905.2. The sequence continues at coordinate 1,482,678 of NW_006494856.1, forward strand.
AAATAGCCTCAATTGTTGACCTCCCTGGTACAAACCGAACTGATTTTTGGATACACTTGTTTCATATATTAGTCGTTGCTCAATCATTCTCTCCCACAGCTTCATAGTGTGGTTCATAATTTGATCTCTCGATAGTTCGAACAATTTTGTATGTACAAACTATGAGAGAAATAAACAAAAATATGAGAGAAAAATAAGGTATATCCCCAGCCAAAATGAAACCTCGATTACTCCTACCAACATGCAACTTTTCCTTTAAAACTCCAGATTGGGGGCTCGTAATGCCCCCTTAGGGAAAAATAAGCCCCCAAAGGGAAAATAATGGGCCCAACATTGGCATGTTTGACTCCCCACACATGAGAAAAAATACAAAGCTTAGATCTATTTTTGTCTGCCATAACCCTAAATTGGAGACTTTCTTAACTATAGGGGCCAAATTTGATGAAACAAGTTTCAATAGACTTGATATCAAGGTGATTGACTAATATGTTGCCCAATACCAAGGCTTCGATAGTGATATCAAATTCAGTATTGGATTTCATAGATTATAGCAAGTTGACAACTTATGATGGATTACAGCAGATGGGGCGATGCGAAAATGTGGCTCGATGTGGTCCAGATGAGGGTGCATCACCCCGATGCGGTCAATAAATACAAAAAAAACCAAAATCTCAAAAAATAGGTTAATGCATGGAAAAATATGAAGGTGATTTATGTGATAATCAGTATTTAATTTATTCATTAACTCCAATATTATCGGTTGTCGAAGACTCTGAATCCCCTAATAGATGACATTAGAAATAGAAAGTAGAAACTTGCAACTTGAAACTAACTTTATAAAGGATATTAGAACTTAGAGGATATCATATAATCATAATTTATAAACATTCAAAACCCATAATCACAAATTCGCATTTGTAAACTTTTAACTTACGAACTCCAAAGCAAAGATACATACTACTAAAAGGGTGTGGTTTCCATGAGGTTGCAACCTTAAACAATCTAAGGTGCACCTACAAATTTTATCATAATATATAATTTTGATGTAAAATGTTTTTAGGATTATCTCAAAATCTATTTTTATATCTAATTATAAAATTTTAAATTCCAAAATGGTTAAAATTAAGTAGATCTATAAATATATGAAAATCTTGAAAATGGACAGTGCAGATAATATGTTGTAAGATGCACTATTTCTAAGACTCAAAATCTTTTTATTTCTCATAGTCATACATCTCGATGTCGAAATGATCAATCACAGGGTTTTTCAATATTAAAATAACTTTTTCCGATGGATTTTTTAGGTGCATCCATAGTTCTACATTTTAAGGTTGCAACCTTATATAAACTTTTTGCCTACTAAAATTCTGTGAAGAGTTCAAGATATCTAAAAATTTTCAATATCTTTTCGGCACTAGAAACCCTCAATATGTTGAGAAATCTATGCTCAATGTCTTCAAAACAAAGCCCAAGCTAATCCTAATTGATAACCCAACCAACACCAAGAGCAAATCAACCATTTGTTTTTAGGAAAAATGTCCGCCAAATTATTTTTCCTCTACGTT
>NW_006494846.1:36057-48557 GCF_000471905.2 Amborella trichopoda
ATACATTTATATGTGTGTGTGTGTGATGATTATACGATGTGTATATTCGGATTTGTGTATATGTAAAGTACATAATTGTATATATACAGTGCATTAATATATACATTTCTATATACATTGATGTATATGACTATGTATACACTTATTATCGGTTTATACATTGATTAACGTATATGTACATTGATTTATGTACTACACACACGCACATGCACTCACACTCACACTCACACTCACGCATTCACACTCACACTCACACTCACTCACACTCACACTCATACTCACACTCACACTCACACTTACACTCACACTGATATCGTACGCACATGCACCCTTACGCATTGATAGTGCATACATACATTTCTATATACACTGATATGTATATCCATATAGATACTTATTATCAGTTTATACAGTTATTAGTATATATGTACATTGAAATGTATATACATACACTCATATGCATATGTATAAAGGGTTTATATTTACACTAATGTATTAGACCATTTGTATACTTATTATCAGTGATATATATTAGCTCAATTTGAATATGTATATACTTATTAGCTCACACTCATGCATAATCACACTGACACTCAGAAATATATATACTATCACCTCTAATCTGATATGCCTCGGCGAAATTCCATATTACTTTGTATAGAATTAAGCATAAGAATGGGTTTTTTCTCCTGATGAGTTGGGTATGCAAAATACGCCATTGTGATAATTCATGTTAATTTTTTATCTTATTTGTACTTGTTTTTATTATTATTGATGAGCTTCATCTTCATCGAGTTTTCTTGTAAATCAACAAGCCTGATGCAACTTATCATCAAGGCGGATCTCCTTACGTTATTCGATATTTGATATCTTCATCTTGCTAGCTTGATTTGCTTAATGGTTCTTTCTTCTCTAGTATAGTACTGCTCTTGCTTCTTTCATGCAAATATTGTGTGAATTTTCTTATGGTTTACTTGTGGTTTGCAATTTTATTATGTAACTTTTTTTTAACACACACACATATGCACGCCAAACACACACACATACTCACACTCACACTTAGGTATATGACCATGTATATACTTATTATCAGCGATATATACCGTTATTAGCTTAATTTGCGTATGTATTGATGTATAACAATATATACCATTGTTTTCAAAGTGTATATATATATATATATACTGATGCATATAACCATACAATACATTAGTTATTCAATATATATACAGTTACTAATGTGTAAAAATACATTGATATATGTGTGTGTGTGTGACGTTTATATATATACGATGTGTATGTACGGATTTGTGTGTTTGTGTATATACAGTGCATTAATATATACATTTCTATATATATTGATGTATATGATCATATATAAACTTATTATCAGTTTATACATTTATTAATGTATATGTATACTGATTTATATACTACACACGCACAAACACTCACACTCACGCACACGCACGCACACTCACACGCACACTCACACATATACACACGCACACACACACACACTCACGCTCACACTCGCACTCGCACTCACACTCACACTCAAACGCGCACACACTCACACTCACACTCACACTCACACTCACAGATATATATACTATCACCTCTAATCTGATACGCCTAGGAAAAATTCCATATTACTTTGTATAGAATTAGGCATAAGAATGGGTATCTTCTCTTGATGAATTGGGTATGCTAAATATCCAATTGGGATAGACCATTTAAATTTTTTTTCTTATTTGTACTTGTTTTTATTAATATTGAAGAGCTTCATCTGCATCGAGTTTCTTGTAAAATCAACGAGCAAGAAAGCAACTTAACATCAAGGTGGATCTCTTTACGTTATTTGATATTTGAGATCCTGATCTTGATTTGCTTAATGGTTCTTTCTTCTCATTTATCGTACTTCTCTTTCTTCTTTTATGCAAATACGGAGAGAATTTTCTGGAGCTTTAGTTGTGGTTTGCAATTTTATTAAGTATATTTTTCTTAACACACAAACTCTTGCTTCTTTCATGTAAATATGGAGTGAATTTTTTGGATCTTTAGTTGTGGTTTGCAATTTTATTAAGTAACTTTTTCTTAACACACACACACACCACACACACACTCACACTCACACTCACACTCATACTAATGTATAAGAATGGGTTTGTATATACACTACTGTGTAAGACTAAGTATATACCTATTATCAGTGATATATGCAGTTATTAGCTCAATTTGTGTATGTATTGATGTATAGCAACGTATATCAGTATTTTCAGTTTATATATATACTGATGTATATAACCATACAATAAATTGTTATCAATTATATATACAGTTACTAGTGTGTAAAAATACATTGATATGTGTGTGTGATGTCTGTATATATACGATGTATATATACAGATTTGTGTGTATGTGTAAAGTGCATAACTGTATATTTTTAGTGCATTATTATATGCATTTCTATATACATTGATGTACATGACTATATATACACTTATTATCAGTTTATACATTTATTAATGTATATATACACTGATTTATATACTACACACATATACACGCACTCACACTTGCACTCATACTCACACTCACACTCACACTCACACATACACACACTCACACTCACACTCACACTCACACTGATATGCGCTTGCGCATGCACACTTATGCATTGATAGTGCATACATAAATTTTTATATACACTGATATGTATGGCCATATAGACACTTATTATCAATTTATACAGTTAGTAGTGTATATGTATATTGAAATGTATATACATACACTAATATGCATATATATAAAGGGTTTATATATACATTAATGTATAAGACCATGTATATACTTATTATCGATGATATATACAGTTATTAGCTCAATTTGTGTACGTATTGATGTATAACAATATGTACCATTGTTTTCAGTGTATTTATATTTACTAATGCATATAACCATACAATACATTAGTTATCTACTGATATAATTATTATGTGTGTGTGTGTGTGATGTCTGTATATATATGATGTGTACATACTGATATGTGTGTATGTGTAAAGTGCATAACTGTATATATACAGTGCATTAGTATATTCATTTTTATTTACATTGATATATATGACGATATATACACTATTTATCAGTTTATACAGTTATTAGTATAAATGTACATTGATTTATATACTACACACACTCACACTCACACACTCACGTACAATCCTACTCCCACCCACACTCTCTCACACACACACACTCACACTCACACTCACACTCATACTCATACACACACACACTCATACTCACACTAACACTAACACTCACACTCACACTCACACTCACACTCACACTCACATTAATCACTCACTCACACACACACTCACACAGACTGACACACTCACACATTCACACACTCACACGCACACTCACTACTCACACTCACACTCACACAGACACACTCACAACTCACTACATACACTCACACACTTACACTCACACTCACACTCACACACACACACACACTCACACTCACACTCCCACTCCCAGTCACACTCACACTCACACTCACACTCACACTCACACTCACACTCACACTCACACAGACACACTCACAACTCACTCACACTCACACAAACACTAGCACTGACACTGACACTCACAGATATGTATACTATACATGCATGGTGTGTATGGACTGATGTGTGTATATTTACGATTTGTATATGCATATTTTTTTGCGTATATGTATACAGTTGTTTGCTATCAGTTATATGCAATTATCGATGTATATATACACTGACATGCGCACGCACATGTACCCTTACGCGTGGATAAGTGCATATATAATGTGTATGTATACACTAATACATGCATTCTATATACACTGACATATTTGACACTTATCAGTAGTTTATATGTATATATGATGTGCATATAAATGATATGTATTTACTGATATGTTTATGTGTGTATGTATAAACTTGCTATCAGTTATATATGCACTGATATGCGACACATGTGCACGCTCACCCATTGATAGTGCATACATTCATTTCTGTGTACACTGATATATATGACCATATATAACACTTAATATCAGTTTATACACTTATTAGTGTATATATACAATGAAATGTATATACGCACATTCATATGCATATGTATAAAGGGTTTATATGTGCACTTATGTAAAAGACCATGTATATACTTATTATCAGTGATATATACAGTTATTCGTTCAATTTGTGTACGAATTGATGTATAGCAATATAGACCATTGTTTTCAGTATATATATACATACTGATGCATATAACCATACAATACATTAGTTATCTGTTATATGTATAGTTATTAGTATGTAAAAAATACATTGATATGTGTGTATGTATGCGTGTGATGTCTGTATATATACGTTGTGTATATACTGATATGTGTGTATGTTTAAAGTGCGTAACTGTATATATACAGTACATTAATATATACATTAGTATATATGACGATATATACAGTATTTATCAGTTTATACAGTTATTAACATATATGTATACTACACACACACTCGCACTCACACTCACCCACACGTACTGGCGCTTACACACACTCACTCACTCACACTCACACTCACACTCACAAATATATATACTACACATATATGCGTGGTGTGTATCGACTGATGTGTGTATGTATAATACGATATGTATATACTGATATTGTTATGTATATGTATACAATTATCAATATATGTATGCACTGATATGCGCATGCACATGCACCTTTACGCGTTGATAAGTGTATATATACTGTATACACTAATACATGCATTCTTTATACACTTATATATATGACCATAAGGACATATATTAGCAGTTTATATATATACAGTGTGTATATATACGATATGTATATATTGATATGTTTATGCGTGCATGTATAAACTTGTTGTCTGTTATATATAACCATGGTATGCGCAAGCACATGCACCCTTACGTATTAATATTGCATATATATATTTTTATATACACCGATGTTTATGACCATGCATACACTTTTTATCAGGTTATACAGTTATTAACGTAGATGTACATTGATATGTATGTGAATGCACAGGTGGCAGTTGCAGCCAACAAGGTAAAGGGACAGATCCCTTGCCCCCTTCTTTTTGATTAGTTTTCCTCTCAATTCGTACCATTCGAATCATTATCTTCTCTGTAAATGATTTTTCCTACCATATACAATTTCCAAATTGTGATAAAATCAGGTATTAAAGAAGGAGATTATTTCTTCTGGCCATCACGTCTAATCAGATAAGCTTAAGAGAAATTCCATATTACTTTGTATAAAATTAGGCATAAGAATGGGTTTCTTCTCTTGATGGATTGGGTATGCTAAAATACCCAATTGTGATAGTCCATCTAAATTTTTTATCATATATTTGTACTTGTTTTTATTATTGTTGATGAGCTTCATCTTCATTGAGTTTGCTTGTAATTCAACAAGCATGAATGCAACTTATCATCGAAGCGGATCTCTTTATGTACACTGATTTATATACTACACACACACTCTCACTCTTACTCACTCACACACACACACACTCTCACTCACTCACACACACACACTCTCACTCACACACTCACACTCGCACTCGCACTTGCACTCGCAGATATATATACTGCACATATATGCGTGTTGTGTATGGATTGATGTGTGCATATATACGATATGTATTTATTGATATGTTTATGCATGTATGTATACTGTTGCTTGCAGTTTTGTTATAAACTGATATATGTACACTGATATTTATATATGCACACTCATATGTACATGTATAAAGGGTTTGTATATACACTAATGTATAAGACCATGTATTATTCTCAGTGATATACACAATTATTAGAACAATTTGTGTACGTATTGATGTATAGCAATATATATCATTGTTTTCAGTGTATATACAACTACATTCATATGTGTGTGTGTGCGTGATGTTTGTATATATTCGATGTGTGTATACTGATATGTGTGTGTGTAAAGTGCATAACAGTATCTATACAATGCGCTAATATATATATTTCTATATATATTGATGTATCAGTTCATACAGTTATTAACGTATATCTACATTAATTTATATACTACACACACACTCACTCACACTTACACTCACACTCACCACTCACACTCATACACACACAGACACATACACATACACACTCACACTCCCACGCACTCACACTCACACTCATACACACTCACACTCACACTCACACTCACAGATATATATACTACAGACATACACACACTCACACTCACACACTCACACTCACACTCACACTCACAGATATATATACTATACATGTTTATGTGTTGTGTATGGACTGATATGTGAATATATACGATGTGTTTATACTGATATGTTTATGCGAGTATATATACAGTTGCTTGCCATCAATTATATACAATTAGCAATGGATATATACACATATATGCACACACACATGCACCGTTATACGTTAATAAGTGCATATATATTGTGTATGTATATGCTATTACATGCATTCTATATATATTAATATATATGATCATAGAGACACTTATATATATATATATATATATATACACAGTGTGTCTATATAAGATATGTATATACTGATATGTAAGTATGTATACACTTGCTATTTATAAACATTGATATGCGCACACACATGCACACTTACGCATTGATAATGCGTACATACATTTCTATATATACTGATATATATAACTATATAAACACTTATTATCAGTTCATACAGTTATTAGCGAATGTTATCAGTTTATGCCTTTATTGACGTATACGTACATTGATTTTTATACTACACACACGTACTCACACTCACACTCACACTCACACACACTCACTCACAATCACACTGATACTCACAAATATATATTCTATCACCTCTAATCTGATATGCCTCGCGAAATTCCATATTACTTTGTATAGAATTAGGCATAAGAATGGGTTTCTTCTCTTGATGAATCGGGTATGCTAAATACCCAATTGTGATAGTCCATGTAAATTTTTTTTCATCGAGTTTTCTCATAAATCAACAACCATGAAAGCAAGTTATCATAGAGGTGGATCTCTTTACGTTATTCAATATACGAGATCTTGATCATGCAATCTTGATTTGCTTAATGGTTCTTTTTTCTCTAGTATACTACCGCTCTTTCTTCTTTCATGCAAATATGGAGTAAAATTTCAGGAGCTTTTCTTGTGGTTTGCAATTTTATTAACTTTTTCTTAACACACACAAACTCTTGCTTCTATGATGCAAATATGAAGTGAATTTTCTGGAGCTGTACTTGTGGTTTGCAATTTTATTAAGTTACTTGTTCTTAAAACACACATACTCTTGCTTCTTTCATGCAACTATGGAGTGAATTTTTTGGAGCATTACTATTGGTTTCCAATTTTATTAAGTTTTTCTTAACACAGGCACACACACACACCACACACACTCACAAACACACTCACATACGCACACTCACACACACTCACATAAGCACACACACTCACACACACTCTCGCACACACTCACACTCTCACTCATACACTCGCACACACACTCACACTCACACTTGCACTCACACTCACACTCACACTCACACTCACACTCACACTCACACTCACACTCACACTCACACTCACACTCACACCCACACCCACACCCACACCCACGTACACACTCGCACACCCACACTCACACACACTCACACTCACACTCACACTCACATTCACACTCGCACTCACACTCACACACACTCATACACACTCACACTCACACTCATATTCATACACACACACACTTACTGTCACTCTCACTCTCAGTTTCACTCACTCACACTCACACTCACGCACACACTCACAATCACACTCGTTCACACACAAGCTCACACACACACTCATACTCATACTCGCACTCACAGTCACTCATAATGACACTCACACACTCACTCACACTCACACACACACACACACTCATACTCACACACACACACTCATACTCACACTCACACTCACACTCACACTCACATAGACTCACACTCCCACATTCACACACTCACACTCACATACACGCTCATGCACCCTCACACTCATGCACACACTCACACTCATAACTCACACTCACAGTCACTGTCACAGTTACACTCACACTCAGATATATACTACACATATATACGTGTTGTGTATGGACTGTTGTGTGTATATATACGAGATACATATACTGATAAGTTTATGAGTGTATGTTTACAGTTGCTTGCTATCAGTTGTATACAATTATCAATATATATATATATATATACTGATATGTGCACATACATGCACCCATACGCGTTGATAAGTGCGTATATATTGTGTATGCATACACTTATACATGCATTCTATATACACTGAAATATATGACCATATAAACATATATTAATAGTTTATATATAAATATATATATACAGTGTCTATATATTATATGTATATACTGATATGTTTATACGTGTATGTATAAACTAGCTATCAGTTATATATACATTAATATGCGCACGCACATGCACCCTTTTCAAGTATAGTACTTATCTTGCTTCTTTCAGGCAAAAATGGAGTGAATTTTCTGAGATTTTACTTGTGGTTTGCAATTTTATTAAGAAACTTTTTCTTAATACACACACACTCTTAACACACACACAGTCTTTATTAACTTTTTCTTAACACACACACTCTTTCTTCTTTCATGCAAATATGGAGTGAATTTTCTAGAGTATTACTTGTGGTTTGCAATTGTATTAAGTAACTTTTTCTTAACACTCACCACACTCACACTCACATTCACATTCACTCTCACTCTCACTCTCACTCTCACTCTCACCCTCACACTCACACTCACACTCACACTCACATTCACACTCACTTTCACACTCAGACACACATATACACTCACACTCACACACACTCACACTCACACTCACACTCACACTCACACTCACACTCACACGAACACGAACACGAACACACACACTCACCACACACACACACTCACACTCACACTCACACTCACACACATACTCATACACTCGCACACGCTCACTCTCACACATTCACGCTCATGCTCTCATTCACACTCAAATATATAGTACACTTATACGCATGTTGTGTATGGACTGATGTGGGTATATATACTATGATGTGTTTATGCATGTATGTATACAGTTGTTTGCTATCAGTTATATACAATTATCAATGTATGTATATAATGATACGTGCACGCACATGCACCCTTACGCATTGATAAGTGCGTATGTACTGTATATGTTTACACTAATACATGCATACTATATACAGATATATATGACCATATAGACATTTATTAGCACTTTACATATATATATACATAGTGTGCATATATACGATATGTATATAGTGATATGTTTTTACGTGTATGTATAAACTTCCTATCAGTTATATATACATTGATATGCGCCTGCACATGCACCCTTGCGCATTGATAGGGCATACGTACATTTCTATATTCATTGATATGTATGACCCTATAGACACTTCTTATCAGTTTATACAGTTATTAGTGTTTATGTACACTGATATGTATATACTTACACTCATGTACATATCTGTATTGGGTTTATATATACATTAATATATAAGACTCTATGTGTACTTATTATCAATGATATATATAATTATTAGCTCAATTTGTGTACGTATTGATGTATATCAATAGATACCATTCTTTTCAGAGTATATATATATATACTGATGCATATAACCATATAATACATTAGTTATAAGCTATATATACAATTATTAGAATGTAAAAATACATTGATATGTGTGTGTGTGATGTCTATATGTATATGATGTGTATATACGGATTTGTGTGTATGTGTAAAGTGCATAACTATATATATATAATACATTAATATATACGTTGATGTATATGACTATATATACACTTATTATTATTATATACCTTTATTAACGTATATGTACACAGATTTATATACTACACACACTCACAGTCACACTCACTCTCACCCTCACCTTCACACTCACACTCACACTCACACTCCCTCACTCATACACAAATACAATCACACGCTCACACTCGCACTCTCACTCTCACTCTCACTCTCACTCTCACTCTCACTCTCACTCTCACTCTCACTCGCACTCGCACTCACACTGACACTGATACTTATAAACACTCACACTCACACTCACAAATGTATATACTATCGCTTGTAATCGGATATACAATTGCGAAATTCCTTATTACTTTGTGTAAAATTAGGCATAAGTATGGGTTTATTCTCTTGATGAATTGGGTATGTTGAATACCCTATTGTGATAGTCCATGTAAATTTTTTATCTTGTTTGTACTTGTTTTTTATTATTATTGCTGAGCTTCTTTTTCATTGAGTTTTCTTTTAAATCAACAAGCACGAAAGCAACTTATCATAGAGGCGGATCTCTTTACGTTATTCGATATTTGAGATCTTGATATTGCAAGCTTGATTTGCTTGATGGTTCTTTCTTCTCTATTATAGTATTGCTCTTGCTTCTTTCATGAAAATATAGTGTGAATTTTCTAGAGCTTTTACTTGTGGCTTGCAATTTTATGTAGTAACTTTTTCTTAACACACACACACTCTTGCTTCTTTCATGCAAATATGGAGTTAATTTTCTGGAGCTTTACTTGTGTTTTTGCAATTTTATTAAGGAACTTTTTCTTTACACACACATGCACCACACACACACACACTCACACTCACACTAATGTATAGGAATGAGTTTATATATACACTAATGTATAAAGCCATGTATATACTTATTATCAGTGATATATACAGTTATCAGCTCTATATGTTTATGTATTGATGTATATAAGCATAGAATACATTAGTTATCGGCTATAATACAATTACTAGTGTGTGAAAAATACATTGATGTGTGTGTGATGTTTGTGTATGTGTAAAGTACATAACTGTATATATACAGTGTATTAATATTTACTTCTATGAAAATACTGTTAATGGCACAAATTAAAGCTCAAAGCATAATTTTTTACTGATAAATAAGAAGCAGAGAGTGTGACTACAGGACCAAGTAATCAATATTTTATTGTTGATTGTGTAAACTGTAAACTTACAGGAGCAAGCAATTGTACATATAGGATTAGTTCCCCAAACTTAATCCTTCAGTTCTGTTTCCTCAAGAAAATGAAAAGCCCTCTTCAAACTATCCCAAATCAGAGAGAAAAACCCTTTTCAAACTTTCCCAAATCAGCTTTTCATCTTCCTAAATCAGCATCCTATCTTCCTTTTCTCTCTCTAAAAATCAGTTAAGGCCTCTTCCATTAGGGTTGTTTCTTTTCTCTCTCTAAAAATCACTTGTGGCGGCCCCTTCCATTAGGGTTTGTGAAAACTATTTTCTTCTTTCTTCTTGCTATAAACCCTAATGGCTATGAGTCGAGCCATATTTTATTCTCTTCCTTTCCTTCGTCGTTCTTCTTCTTCTCTTTACACAGTAAACATAGATGTAAATCCCAAATTTATATGAACTTCTTCCAACTAAAGAAATTTATAAAACTTTAACCATAGTTATGGAGTGACCATAGACACCATACCATAATTAAATAACTGTCGTGACAAAACAAAAATCGTGTGTTTATTTTTTGGTACCTGCTAAGTAGGAGTTATGTTTAAGTATTTCATAAATAAATTTATAGTATATTTATTTGTTTTTGTATGTAATAAGTAAGTGTGATGTTTCTTAAAGTATTTAATTGGTAGATTTATATGGTACTTTTTTTTATATATACTAATTAATTATGTATTTAATATTGGATGAGAGTCACAAGACATCTAAATTAATTGACTTAATTTTATTAGTTTAGTAAAGTTTTTATAGATGAATTAGTAATTGATGGCTTTGACAAAATTTTTATTTTTTAGAATTTCAAAATTTCTAATATGATAAATTTATCCGATTTTTTTACTTTGATTTTTTTAGCCTAATCCGATATATTAGCGATATCTTTATATGAAGTATTTTTACCAATCCGTATTTTTTATCCAATTTTTTCATTTGATTTTCAAATAAAAAACGATTTATTTCTGATATGTATATACTGATATGTTTATGCGTGTATGTATAAACTTGCTATCAGTCATGTACACACTGATATGCACACACACATGCACCCTTACGTATTGACAGTGCATATATACATTTCTATATACACTAATATAAATGACTTTATAGACACTTATTATCAGCTTATACAGTTATTAGTGTATATGTACACTGAAATGTATATACACACACTCATATGCATATCTATAAAAGGTTTATGTATACACTAATGTATAAGACCCATGTATGTATTTATTATCAGTGATATATACAGTATTGAGCTCAATTTGTCTACGTATTGATTTA
>NW_006494846.1:51545-54045 GCF_000471905.2 Amborella trichopoda
ATGCATGCATACACTTATACATGCCTTCTTTATACACTGAAATATATGATCATATAAACATATATTAACAGTTTATATATAAATATATATAAACAGTGTGTCTATATATATACTGATATGTTTATACGTGTATGTTTAAACTAGCTATCAGTTATATATACACTGAAATGCGCACACATATGCACCTTTAAGCATTGATAGCGCATATATACATTTTTATGTACACTGATATATATGAACATATATACACTTATTATCAGTTTCTACTGTTATTAGCGTACACGTACATTACTGTGTATATGAATGCACAGGTGGCTATTGCAGCCAATAAGGTAAATGGACATATCCCCCCACCCCTCCTTTTTGATTATTTTCCTCTCAATTCTTTCCATTCGAATCATTATCTTCCATTTGAATGATTTTTCCTTATACAATTTTCCAAACTGTGATAAATTCAGACCTTAAAGAATTATTTGTAATAGCTATCACCTCTAATCAGATAAGCTTAGGTGAAATTCTATATTAATTTGTATAGAATTAGGCATAAAAATGGGTTTCTTCTCTTGGTGAATTGGGTATGCTAAATACCCAATTGTGATAGTCCATCTAAATTTTGTCTTATTTGTATTTGTTTTTATTATTATTGATGAGCTTCATTTTCATCGAGTTTTCTTGTAAAGCAACAAGCATTAAAGCAACTTATCATCGAGATGGATCTCTTTACATTATTCGATATTTGTGATCTTGATCTTGCAAGCTTGATTTGATTAATGGTTCTTTCTTCTCTAGTATCGTACTTATCTTGCTTCTTTCATGCAAAAATGGAGTGAATTTTCTGAAACTTTACTTGTGGTTTGCAATTTTATTAAGTAAATTTTTCTTAATACACACACACTCTTAACACACACACACACTCGTTATTAAGTAACTTTTTCTTGACACACACACACTCTATCTTCTTTCATGCAAATATGGAGTGAATTTTCTAGAGTATTACACTTGTGGTTTGCAATTGTATTAAGTAACTTTTTCTTAACACACACCACATACACACACACACTCACATTCACACTCACACTCACTCTCACTCTCACTCTCACACTCACACTCAGACACACACACATACACTCACACACACACTCACTCACACGAACACACTCACAGACACACTCACACTCACACTCATACACTCACACACACACACATACTCATACACTCACACACGCTCACTCTCACACATTCACGCTCATGCTCACATTCACACTCAGATATATAGTACACTTATACACATGTTGTGTATGGACTGATGTTTGTATATATACTATGATATGTTTATGCATGTATATATACTATTGTTTGCTATCAGTTATATACAACTATCAATGTATGTATATAATGATACGTGCACGCACATGCACCCTTACGAATTGATAAGTGCGTATGTACGGTATATGTTTGCACTAATACATGCATACTATATACAGATATATATGACCATATAGACATTTATTAGCACTTTACATATATATATATATATAGTTACGATATGTATATACTGATATGTTTTTGCGTGTATGTATAAACTTCTTATCAGTTATATATACATTGATATGCACCCACACATGCACCATTTGATATGCACCCACACATGCACCCTTACGCATTGATAGGGCATACGTACATTCCTATATACACTGATATGTATGACCCTATGGACACTTCTTATCAGTTTATACAGTTATTGGTGTTTATGTACACTGATATGTATATACTCACTCATGTGCATATCTGTATTGGGTTTATATATACACTAATATATAAGACCATATGTGTACTTATTATCAGTGATATATATAATTATTAGCTCAATTTGTGTACGTATTGATGTATATCAATATATACCATTCTTTTCAGAGTATATATATAAATATTGATGCATATAACCCTATAATACATTAGTTATAAGCTATATATACAATTATTAGTATGTAAAAATACATTGATATGTGTGTGTGTGATGTCTGTATTTATATGATGTGTATATACGGATTTGTGTGTATGTGTAAAGTGCATAACTATATATATACAATACATTAATATATACGTTGATGTATATGACCATATATACACTTCTTATTACTATATACCTTTATTAACGTATATGTACACTGATTTATATACTACACACACTCACTGTCACACTCACTCTCACCCTCACCCTCACACTCACACTCACACTCACACTCACTCACTCATACACACACACACTCACACACTTACACTTACACTTACACTCGCACTCGCACTCGCACTCGCACCAGCACTCTTACTCTCACTCGCACCAGCACTCTTACTCTCACTCGCACTCACACTGACACTGACATTGACACTTACACACACTCACACTCACACTCACACTCACACTCACACTCACAAATATATATACTATCGCTTATAATCAAATATGCAATTGCGAAATTCCTTATTACTTTGTATAAAA
>NW_006494846.1:59045-64095 GCF_000471905.2 Amborella trichopoda
CTTGTTTTTATTAATATTGATGAGCTTCATCTTCATCAAGTTTTCTTGTAAATTAAGAAGCATGAAAGCAACTTATCATCGAGGCGGATCTCTTTACGTTATTCGATATTTAAGATCTTGATCTTGATCTTGCACGCTTGATTTCCTACGCTTGATTTCCTTAATGGTTCTTTCTTCTCTAGTATGGTATTGCTCTTTCTTCTTTCATGCAAATACGAAATGAATTTTATAGAGCTTTACTTGTGGTTTGCAGATTTATTAAGTAATGTTTTCTTAACACACACAATCTCTTGCTTCTTTCATTCAACTATGGAGTGAATTTTTTGGAGCTTCACTTGTGGTTTGCTATTTTATTTACTTTTTCTTAAGATATACAGCCTGCACACACACACACACACACTCACACTCACACTCCCACTAATGTATAAGAATGGGTTTGTATATACGCTTCTGTATAAGACCATGTATATACCTATTATCAGTGATATATACAGTTATTAGCTCAATTTGTGTATGTATTGATGTATAGCAGTACATACCATTGTTTTGAGGGTATATATATATATTGATGCATATAACCATACAACACATTAGTTATTAGCTATATATATAGTTACTAGTGTGTAAAAATACATTGATATGCGTGTGTGTGATGTCTGTATATATATGATGTGTATACACGTATTTGTGTGTATGTGTAAAGTGTATAACGGTAAATTTTCAGTGCATTACTATATACATTTCTATATATATTGATGTATACACTTATTATCAGTTTATACATTTATTAATGTATAATGTACACTGATTTATATACTATACACACACACACATGCATTCATACTCACACTCACACTCACACTCACGCTCACATTTACACTCACACATACGTACACACACACTCACACTCACACTGATATCGTACGTACATGCACCCTTACGCATTAATAGTGCATATATACATTTCTATATACACTGATATGTATGACCATATAGATACTTATTATCAGTTTATACAGTTATTAGTTTATGTGTATATTGAAATGTATATACATACACTCATATGCATATGTATAAAGGGTTTATATTTACACTAATGTATTAGACCATGTGTATATTTATTATCAGTGATATATACAGTTATTAGCTCAATTTGTATATCTATTGATGTATAGCAAAACGTACCATTGTTTTCAGAGTATATATATATATACTGATGTATATAACTATATAATACATTACTTATTTGCAATATATACAATTTTTAGGGTGTAAGAATACATTGATATGTGTGTGCGTGATGTCTATATATATACGATGTGTATATACAGATTTCTGTGTATGTATAAAGTGCATAACTGTATATATAGAATGCATTAATATATACATTTCTATGTACATTGATGTATATGACCATCTGTACACGTATTATCAGTTTATACCTTTATTAACGTATACGTACGTTGATTTATATATTACACACACACGTTCTCATACTCACATTCACACTCACACTCATACATACTCACACACACTCACACTAGCACTCGCACTCGTACTCACACTCACACTCCTCGCACTCACGCACACTCATGCTCACGCTCACACTCACGCTCACACTCACACTCATACTCACGCTCACACACACTCAAACTCACCTCTAATCTGAAATGCCTCGGCGAAATTCCATATTACTTTGTATAGAATTAAGCATAAGAATGGGTTTTTTCTCTTGATGAATTGGGTATGCTAAATACGCAATTGTGATAATTCATGTTAATTTTTTATCTTATTTGTACACCAAACACACACACATACTCACACTCACACTAAGGTATATGACCATGTATATACTTATTATCAGCGATATATACCGTTATTAGCTCAATTTGCGTATGTATTGATGTATAACAACATATACTATTATTTTTAGAGTATATATATATACTGATGCATATAGCCATACAATACATTAGTTATTCAATATATATACAGTTATTAATGTGTAAAAATACATTGATATGTGCATGTGTGTGTGTGACGTTTATATATATACGATGTGTATATGCGGATTTGTGTGTATGTGTAAAGTGCATAATTGTTTATATACAGTGCATTAATATATACATTTCTATATATATTGATGTATATGATCATATATAAATTTATTATCAGTTTATACATTTATTAACGTATATGTACACTGATTTATATACTACACACACGCACTCACACTCACATTTACGCACATGCATTCACACTCACACACACGTACTCACACACGCATACTCACATATACACACGCACTCACACACACACTCGCACTCAAACTCACACACTTACTCACACTCATAGATATATATACTATCACCTCTAATCTGATAAGCCTAGGAAAAATTCATTATTACTCTGTATAGAATTAGGCATAAGAATGAGTATCTTCTCTTGATGAATTGGCTATGCTAAATACCCAATTGTGATAGACCATTTAATTTTTTTTCTTATTTGTACTTGTTTTTATTAATATTGATGAGCTCCATCTTCATCGAGTTTTCTTTAAATCAACAAGCAAGAAAGCAACTTAACATCAAGGTGGATTTCTTTACGTTATTTGATATTTGAGATCTTGATCTTGCAAGCTTGATTTACTTAATGATTCTTGCTTCTCATGTATAGTACTGCTTTTTCCTTTTTTATGCAAATACGGAGTGAATTTTTTGGAGCTTTAGTTGTGGTTTGCAATTTTATTAAGTAACTTTTTCTTAACACACAAACTCTTGCTTCTTTCATGTAAATATGGAATGAATTTTTTGGAGCTTTAGTTGCGGTTTGCAATTTTATTAAGTAACTTTTTCTTAACACACACACACACCACACACATACTCACACTCACTAATGTATAAGAATGGGTTTGTATATACATTACTGTATAAGACTAAGTATATACCTATTATCAATGATATAAGCAATTATTAGCTCAATTTGTGTATGTATTGATGTATAGCAACGCATATCAGTGTTTTCAGAGTTTATATATATACTGATGCATATAACCATACAATAAATTATCAACTATATATACAGTTACTAGTGTGTAAAAATTCATTGATGTGTGTGTGATGTCTGTATATATACGATGTATATATACGGATTTGTGTGTATGTGTAAAGTGTACAACTGTATATTTTCAATGCATTATTATATGCATTTCTATATACATTGATGTACATGACTATATATACACTTATTATCAGTTTATACATTTATTAATGTATATATACACTGATTTATATACTACACACATATACACGCACTCACACTTGCACTCGCACTCGCACTCACACTTACACTCACACTCACACTGATTTATATACTGATATGCGTTTGCACATGCACCCTTATGCATTGATAGTGCATACATAAATTTCTATATACACTGACGTGTATGACCATATAGACATTTATTATCAGTTTATACAGTTAGTAGTGTATATGTATATTGAAATGTATATACATACACTAATATGCATATATATAAAGGGTTTATATATACACTAATGTATAAGACCATGTATATACTTATTATCGATGATATACACATTTATTAGTTCAATTTGTGTACTTATTGATGTATAGCAATATATACCATTGTTTTGAGTGTATTTGTATTTTTTGATGCATATAACTATATAATACATTAGTTATCTGCTGTATATATAATTATTATGTATGTGTGTGATGTCTGTATATATATGTTGTGTATATATTGATATGTGTGTATGTGTAAAGTGCATAACTGTATACATATAGTGCATTAGTATATTCATTTCTATTTACATTGATATATATGACGATATATATACTATTTATCAGTTTATACAGTTATTAGTATAAATGTACATTGATTTATATACTACACACACTCACACTCACGCACAATCATACTCCCATCCACACTCTCTCTCACACACACTCGTACTCACACTCACACTCATACACACACACTCATACTCACACTAACTCTCATACTCACACTAACACTCACTCGCAATCACATTCACACAGACTGACACACTCACATTCACACACTCACACACACACTCACACTCACAGTCAGACTCACACTCGTTGGCACACTCACACTCTCACATACACACACTCGCACTCACACTCACATACACACTCACACACTCTCACATACACACACTCACACTCACACTCCTACTCTCAGTCACAGTCACACTCACACAAACACTAACACTAACACTGACACTCACAGAGATGTATATTATACATGCGTGGTGTGTATGGACTGATGTGTGTATATTTACGATATGTATATGCATATCTTTTTACGTATGTATACAGTTGCTTGTTATCAGTTATATGCAATTATCGATGTATATATATATTAATATGCGCACGCACATGTACCCTTACGCGTAGATAAGTGCATATATAATGTGTATGTATACACTAATACATGCATTCTATTTTATAAAAGGATGATCATGCCTCAGAAGGAAGACACCTCGGGATTTCCTTCTGAATATCATAGCTAGAGTTTTAGTATTCTGAGTGATTGTTATAAATTTGAGTGATTATAATTTCTGAGTGATTGTTGTAAACTTGAGTACTTATTAGGAGTACTTCAAGTTTGTTTTCTGCCTCTCACCCCTATTTTGAGCTTTTTTTTTGTTTTCTGCCTCTTACCTCTACTTCGAGCTTTCATGTAAGTGCCTATCTCTATTCTGGTTTTATGAATATTCTTATGAATGTTACTCTTTCTTATTTATGTTTATGCTTCCGCTATTTATGGTATCGGAGCCGAGTTTATTCAGTAGAAAACTGAACTAATTTGTACATTTATCTGGTTAACCTACCTAAAGTCCCTGTGACCCAAAGACCACCGCGAGTCTAGAAGGCCATAAGGTGCAGGGACTATTTCTGGTTGACTCAAGGAAAGAACACTAAGATAAAATGGCAAATTTGTTTAGAACACTATCGAATAGAACAGCTTCTGGTAGTTTTAGTAATAATACTCTACGAG
>NW_006494846.1:71445-82194 GCF_000471905.2 Amborella trichopoda
ATATGAAAAAAGTTTATATAGAGTTGATGCTCTAAACAATGAAATTAGAGCGCACATCAAATATTTCACTAGAAGATGTTGTTTTGATGGCCAAATATACTCAAATTGATTATCTCGACATCAGATACATAGACATGAGAAAAAAATGGATTTCAAGTTTTGAAAATAGCTTGTCTTGTAATGCATTTTTGGACCGTCAATTTTCAAGTTTTCATAGATCTGCCCGATCTATATTCTTTTTTAAGCTTTAAATTTTATAATTAAAGATGCAAACATATTTTAAAGACAAAAATTTCCAATATTGAAACTGCCATTCTAGACATTATTTAAATGTTCGCTCTACTCTCACTGAGGCCTTTCAATGGATGTGGTTTTTGTCCTAGGCCCTGGAAGATGCTAAACCCTAGAAGGTGAAGTTTGATGGGGGAAGTTGAGTGATGTGGTTTTTGTCCTAGGCCCTGGAAGATGCTAAACCCTAGAAGGTGAAGTTTGATGGGGGAAGTTGAGTGCTTTAGGAGAGGCGGAATTTTTATGGGAGAGGAACTTGGTGTATGCAAACCCTAGTGAAGGTGAGGCTTTCTCACTTGCATGATGCTAAAAGTTTTGCCAGCTTGCTCATTTACCGCACTGAGTCGGGCAAGTGGAATCAGATCCAGTGGGTTAGTGGTAGAATGAACCGGTCTACCTCTTTAAACATTATCGAGGTCTAATTTATTTTTGAAAAATTATCAGAAATATAATTTAATAATAGTTTAATTGGAAAAAAACTCCCAACTTTCGTAAATCTCGTCTACACTTCTTTTTTTTGGTTTTTTTTTATTATCAAAATGACCTTCATGGTAGTCGTATTATCGTGAAAAATATTACGGTATTTTAAGTACTATAATGTTTAGCCCATTTTATACGGTACTTCAAGGACCGTAATGTTTAGCGCATTTTATACAGTACTTAAATACTGTAATGTTTACATTTTATATAGTGCTTTAACTACCGTAATGTTTAACGCATTTTATATGACACGCTTATTACCATAATATCTCTAATTACTGTACTCAAACTACCAAGCGTTGAAAGGTTAAAAGAGAACAGTGGGGCAGATCTAATGAGCTCCAATTTTGAAATCAATTTCTCGTCGAGTAGATCTTCACTCATGAGTAGGGGTTTGGAAGAGATAAATTCAGTTGATGATGATAGAGAAAATATGGTTTGCAGAATAAGAAACTTGGATAATGGCACTGAATTCGTCATCAATAACCCAAGTGGCAATCGAGTTTTAAGCAGGCTGAGAAGAGTAGGCTCTGATCGTTTGGTCACCATCGACGAATTTTAGACAGACATTGGGCGCTCTCCATTTGTGCAACATTTCATGCGACGAGATCTTGTTGAGTCTCGCATTTCTATAGAGGGTTTGAAGAGAAAGAAGGGTTGGTTGAGAAGCTTGAGAGTAGCAACAAGCATTCTGAAGAGGAACAAAGAGGGTGGTAGTTCTAGCAGGTCATGTAATTCTGAAAATACTTTTGGCTCATCAAATTCTGCGAACTCAATTCACCAAATGCATCATAGTGTGAGAGTTTGCCATTGTAAAAAGCTGTGTAAAGAGTTCACACTCTTTAAGGGAATATGTGAAATCTATTACGAGCAAAATGGCTGTGAAATCCATTACGTGTGGGTAATCTAAGCACGTCACTTGCCTAAAACAAATCCACTATCTCTTGCCATTCGCTCTCCTATGCACATCCATTCTCTTCTCATTTTCCTTCCCTCTTGAGCATATCCATTTCTACTTTCTCTCTCAACTCCACTTATAACCGATAAGTGCTTAAATTATATAAAATTTCCCCAAAATGCTCCCTCTCTGCTATGTACATCTACTTTCTTTCTGTAACTCCACCTATAAGCTCTCTTATGTACATCTACTTTCTCTCTTAACTCCACCTATAACTGTTTAAATTATATAAGATTTCCCCAAAATACTCCCTCTCTCCTATATACATCTATGTACATCTACTTTTTCTCTTAACTCCACTTAACGGGTAATCTAACTATGCTCATCTCTTACCAAAAAAAAATCATCTATCTCCTGCCATTCTCTTCTTTTCCTTACCCACCACTTACAAAAAAATCATCTATCTCCCGCCATTCTCTTTCTCACCTACACATCCATTCTCTTGTCATTCTACACACAAAAAAATCATCTATCTCCCTCAATTCTCTTTCTCACATGCACATCCATTCTCCTGTCATTCTACACTCTACGGTGCATATCCATTTCTACCTACCTTTGTAACAATTTGGGTCCTAACCATCATATGAAGCCATCAGCTCTCATATAAAAACAAAAATAATAAGAATAATAATTGGTAATCAAATGAGAAATTACATAACACAATGATAATAAAAAATTTCACATAATATAATCATCATAAGAGATTAGTAAAAGCTCAATTGAAATAACATACCTCTTTACTCTCCTCCAATGCCTCAAATTTTTTTACTACAATTACCAACATTTACTAATCAAACTTCTTCTTAATTTTTAACTTGTACCATAAATTTTTTGAATTTGATATCAAAATTTATTGCTTATTTGAAATTATATAAAGAGACATTTGAAATATTTCTATAAAAAATAAATAAAAATAAGGCTTATCACAATAAAAACATGTTACTCTAATCATATTATTCCAATGACTTATCATGTTGAAACCAAAGTTTAATCATATTAGAAAACATGTGATTCCATGTAAGTGCCAAAGACATGCAAAATAAGTAGGAAATGTGATTCCATGTAAGTGCCAAAAACATGCAAAATAAATAGGAAATGATGTGATGATGACTTTAGAATGGTACAAGTTATTATTAAAAAATCTATTCAGAATAGTGATGATGTTATTATTAAAAAGTTTTTTTGGAATGATGTGATGATGACTTTAATTCCGTATTTCAGTAGAATTTTGTGACAAAAAAAAAAGAAATGATAGTTTATAAGTAATTGCTCGTAAAATATTGATAATGAAATTCTCATATCTCTTCCAGATATAGCCAAACAGTAGCAATGTATTTACCTGGTTGCATCTAAATACTACCCAAATCGTAACAATCCATTTGGTAATGTATTACGCAAGCAATATATTTCCAAGTATCCAAACGATCCATAAAAGTGGAGATATTATGGTATTAAAAGTGCCGTATAAAATGCATCAAACATTACGGTAGTTAAAATAACATATAAAATGCACTAAATATTACGATACTTAAAGTACCGTAATGTTCTTCAGGGTAATACGACTACCGTGAATGTTATTTTGGTAAAACCAAAAAAAAATCGAAAATAAGAAAAAATAGTGTAGACAAAGTTTACGAAAGTTTGAGTTTTTTTTTTCCAATTAAGCTAAAATTAAGATATATTTATGATAATATTCTTTTATTTTTTGAGTTATTTCATTTTCACTCATTTAGAATGAAAGTCTAACTTTTAAACTGCTCTAAATACAAAAAATTGATATATTTGAACTGTTCTAAAATTAAGACTTTTGAATTGCCCGAAACATATGTTTTAGTGATTCTAAGCTCAAATTTTTTAACCAACCAAAATACAAGATAATTAATGTGCTCGGGTAGTTTGGAAGTTAGAAGTTCGAATTGTCTAAATACACCCGTTTTTTTGGTGGGTGGTTGAAAAGTTTAAGACTTTGAATGGGGAAAAATGAGAAAAGAAATATTAAAAAACGTAGAACCCGAACATAATGACCCAAAATACATCGCAGAAAAAATTTGATGTTATCCCATGGTCCATATTTTGGCTGCATTATGATGAGGTGTTATTTTTGTTTTTTGAATTTCTTTTTTCTTTCTATATTACCCCCAATATGAAATTTTTATTTTAATTTTTTTTTTTAAAAAAAAAGAAAGAAAAAGAGAAGATGTGGCATGAAAAGTGGACTTTCAAAATTTTCATATAAACCTGAAAATTGGTGGGTCAACATCTCAATGGGGGGCGTCTACAAAAAATATTTAAAAAATATTTATAAAAAATAAAAAAGACCACATTACCCCTGAAATTTTTTGGGTACTTTGATTCGTTTATCTTTTCAAAAGTATTTTTAAGTGACTCTATGAGAGTATGGCATGTCCAAACTTTGGTGTAGATATGATATGATTTGTAAGAATAAACTAAAAATAAAATAGTTTTTAGGCGTGATATTTTGATGGGGCTATCTTAGCCATTCATTCGGTTGAGAGAGAGGTGGCATATATAAAATCTCTATACTTGTGGTATAAAGAAAAGTTTTATCGAGTGGGTAAGCTTGCTTCACGTACATAAAAAATCCATTGATAGGGATGCAGTGTGGCTGGGGTGGAGGGATTATGATGGCGTGCTTGCATTCACTCCACGAGTTTCCTGGTCAAATACCCAATCCACACGACACGCACATAGGCTCGATCATCCTTAACTCTTAGGGTCAAATTTTAGAAGGACACAGCATTATGGAATTTAGTGAAGCTACACTACAAAATACAGTCGAAAAATAAAAGGAAAATTATAAATGTTTCTTTAACCTTTCTTTTCTAGGCATGGCCCTCCAATAGACGTAAATGACACTCCTAATTTCAGTTTCACCCACCCGTCAATGTCAAAAAGTAAGTTTTTCTAGGACTAAATCATTTTCTTTTTAAGCCACGTTTTTCACCCTCTCTAAGAAAGTTGTTTTTGGGTTGGGTCGGCTCTGTATTCAAGTAGTGCCGGTTCGGCTTGCGCCGGTCTGACACATTTTTGTGTCAAACCAACACATATTGGCATCACATTTTGGAATCACGGGTTAAAATGAATGATATTTTGATCTAAAAAAATTACTATTTTTACTTAAGGGATGGTTGCAAAATAAATGGCGTTGAGGTTGATAGTTTCGGGGAATAATTTCATGCAACAGTTGTATAGTAATATAATGCAACCACACTTCTAGACAATCATGTTTGTAGCATTTGTATTACACCAAAAATTGTACATGCCTTATCTTCATCCTAATAGTCAATTTAAAAAAAAAAATTCAATTTGTATAATAGATATAGTTAAAATGAGTCCCCTCCAACGTTGAATCTAGACCATCCATTTTATGAACTTTAAGATCGACGCCTTTACGAACTCAAAACTATTTTTTATCTTTTTCAACATTGTTTATCTAATGATAACAAAGTTGTCTAAAAATTTTGAAAAGAGAAAAATCATTCCATAGCCTAGATCTAGGCACCTTAACAAAATGGACAGCTTATGTTGATTGGGCTAAAATAACACTTTCTATGATGCATTTTCAAATTTTACTTGTTTGTTATTGTTCAATGGAATGAAAATAGTATGTATTTAAACTTTGGGATCAAACAAATGGATTTAGCATTGTTTTTGAAGCCCGTTGCATCATATTGCTATACAAATGTTGCATGATATCATTGAAAGTTGGACTATGTGATCAAGCGCGGTATATATAAATTAAAATTTTTCTTTTTTTTTATTCTTACACCAATAAAACCCCTCACAATGTCCAATTACAAATAAATAACTCTTCAAACAAATAAACAAAAGAAGAGAAATACGATTCTCACTTACTATATCTATTGAATACAATTTCTTGAGTCAAAACCTTGACTCATTACTTTAAGAGAATAAAAGAGCCCAACACAAAATTGGGAATAAAAGAGCCTAATACAAAATAAAATTTAAAGAAGTAAAATTGCTAGAGATAACTTCAACCGGACCCCACACATATTCTCCTCCTTCCAACGGTGCTCGGGATCAATGATCGGTCTCTTGATTCTCTTACTTGTAGTAAAATTCTCTCAATGGCATATGGATCTTGATTTTAGTCTTGCTCAAACCCCTTTGGCTTAACCTTTAGAGAGATGAGATATAGAAATCAAAGAGAGAGGGAGATATCTACTAACTAGAGGATCCTCCCCTTTGCTACTCACAAACAATAGATTCAAGAAGTTAGGGCTACGCCCCTTTTCAAACCCAAGAGAGATCAACTAGGTTGAGGTGCACCCCTTAAAAGACTTAGAGAGAGCGAGATGATGCTCTAAGTTGGGGCGTGCCTCCTTTAGAAAAATCTTGAAGAGAGACAATTCTTAGATAGAGATGTGTAAAGATTTATGAGGTGGGAGAACCTCTATTTATAGATTTTATATGCCTTAGGATTTGCCATGATTAGCAAGATCAAATCTTGATTGTCGATCTCATGAGACTTGTAGGGTGAGAGATGTGAGACATCCATTCCTTTGATCCACCATCAAAATTCAAATGAAAGTTACTATCAAGATTCAAAGGAAGGTGCTAGAACCTTATTTTCCCTTTCCTAAACCTATTCACGTCAAATCTTTAAATAATGAAAATATATTTCTTACTTTCTATTTTCGTATATCTATTTCTTATTTCTTGAATCAAACAATCTTGATTCATGAGACTTACTAAATATTTCAAATATTTCATTTTATTAGGCTAACGTCACCCAAAATTAAAAAGCCAACTTGCATGAGATAATTATCACCTTATTTGGTGATCAAGTAATCCTTACTTGTGGGGTGTGCCACTCCTTGGTGGCCTCTCATGGGCCCCACTCAATTACCACATGTGTAAAATGGGATCCCATATTTTATAGAGGGTCCCACATAATTATAGAAAATACAAAATTTGAATTTTACAATTTTAAATCTCATATGTATATTTAAAACATTGGAAAATTATTGTCTTAATTCATAAATTCAAATGAAAAAAAATGAAATATCAAGAGATTCACAAAAATTTAAATAAACATTCTAGAAATCATATAACCTAAATTAATTAAAATTAATTAATTTTGATGGGAATCGGATCTGTCTAGGCCTAAGAATTTATCAATGCAAAAAAGCACTCAACCTTCAACTGCGTATCACGATCAACCTAAATTTCTTAAATTGACTCAGCAGTTCCCATAATCCACAGTCCATTGCAAAAGCTTATGATTGGACCATCAAAGTCAGCCAATAGACTAAATGATGCAATCTCAGCCTATGGATTTTAGTTTCTCCCCTAAAGACAAAATCATGGTCCATTAGACCATGATGCAACCACGACTCAATTGTGCATAGGGGTAATCTCTCGCACATGTACACGCTTCACTCTCAATGGTGAATCTCAATACAACTATCTATATATATATCATGTGAGGATATAACGATGAGGTTTTAGCCCTATCTCTAGAGGCTATTCATCACATACAAGGTTCATACTATCCCTTGGGTTTTTCAAACTCGCCTGGCTTAGTACGTCGAGCCTAGTCTGAGTATCAGCAAATAGCATTTGCCTATTATGGTTCACACGAGACCATACTCCCACTGAGTTTATGTTCCACTATATAAAATGCTTTTACAAACTCTCGTAAGGCCTTTAATGACCACATAAACCCAACATCTCCCGCTCGGCCTTTGAAGACCTTAGAATATCTCTTTCTCACTTTCTCATCCCCTTAATTACAATCTATCTCTCAAGCATATTTCACTTATTCTCTCTTATTATATTAATCATGATTTTTTCCATCAATCCTTTCACAAAGCATTTATGGAGGCAGCGCCTATATCTCTTTGCTGCTAGAATCTCATCCCAGAAGTGGTCATAGTCCATCTTTCATGTCTCATTGCGAATCACAGACTTGTTGTCGCAGAAATCATCACATACCCTCATCGCATAGGGTCGTATCTTCAGGAGCTTAAAGCAATTCTTCAATCAAGCTGCTCTCTTCTGCAGCTATACAACTAGCGTCATGCATCCTGGTTCCATAGGTGAACAATAGTATATTGTTCCAGCTGAACCATCAAACACAAGCAGGCTCTCTCATTGGAATATTGGGTTCATCTGGATCTTTCATAATAGGATACTTGTATATTTGAATATCCAAGTAGTTAAAGATAATCATAGGATTGTTAACATCTCCCACTTCAATTATAACACATAAGAAGTGTTATCTCAACATTCTCATGCTTATGTCATGAGTTAGTATCGCAAGTCTCATACCAAATAGTAACTCAATGGTCGTTTGGTTTCACAATATGAAAAACGTTCTTGAATAACAAAGGTTCAGCCACACTAGTCTTTTTGGTAGTATACCCATACAAACCAAGTTATCTAATCCACACAGCACATATCAAGGAGACCTAGCAAGATGGCCATCCTATGATATACCCTACGGTTCATAGTCTTAGGTAATTGAGAATTCTAAAAAACTCAAAACCAGGTCACATAATTGGTACTATAAAAACATGAGTTAAGACATGCAGGTATTTCAAAATAGTGCATAGATTAATGATACCTTTTCATATGTACATAAAATACTTTCAAGGCCCAATGTTTTATATATATATATATATTAAAACTCTCGACATGGTATATTTTCACAATAAAACTTAGGTTTTTCACAAATGATCCAATTTAATTTTAAATATATGCTTAATCTTTATAAATCATTTTGACAGCATTCACCTTCAATTACTTACTAAGTCATGTTTATAGCCGTAAAACAAATCATAAAGTCCATCTTATAATTTTATCCAAAATAAAGCATGACTAAAGAATGATTATCAAAACCTGACAAAACACTTCTTATTGGCAAATATAAAGATTTTATCATGAGATCATCATCACATGCAACACATCATATTATTAGACATTATTGGGGGGATGGTCATTAAGATCGGATTCCATCGGAACACTCTCTTTGTGCTTACATATTTGAATGCGTCACACTCATCTCTCGTCTTTCATACTTAAGTTTATAATCATTAATCAAACCACATCTCCATGTGTATCACTACCTTATGTAGTTCTTAAAAGCACAAGTGGGTACTAAAAGACAAGGTATTAAAAAAACTGGCTCTTTCAAACTTCTTAATTATTTCCTAATGTCATACACTTCATACATATTCATAAAAAAATAGCCAAAATATAATCAAAGAAGTATATAAAGCAAAAAATAAAATGTTATTGAATCATCTTTCCCCATATGACCTTACCATGTAATGTGAAATAGATTTCATACCTCAAAACCATGTAGTGTGATACTTAGACTTTCTTGATTCTTTGCTTTTACGTGCTGACGAACTTTTATGAACTTGAAAGAGCACACAACTGATGAAAAAACGCTTGGTCATAATCTTTTACACGTCGATGAAGCATCCACCTCTTCGGCCTTTGGATTCTCCTATACATATATAAAGAAATACTCTTCTTCATCATATCTCACAAATTTAATTCTCCCACTGAGTTTTAAAGTTTCTGTGCTGTCACCTAGTCTCTCTACATATCCCTTCATTGTGAAGAAACCAAGATGCTTTTACATGCTTTACAAAATAGTGCTCTGCTCCATCCCTAAATCACACCATTTAGTGGGTCTTCGATTTAATGACATTCACATCACAATACAATTTTCATAGTAGAAAATCAAGTTGTGCACCTCTTAATAAAATAATTGTTTATCTTAATACATAAATGATTTCTTCCTGAAATGTTTTTTTGTTGAAAACTAGACTCAAACCAAAGCATAACATCATGGTGTAAATCCCAAGTAATATTTTCTTCAAATAAATAAATAAAGGACATTCACATCATAAAATATATCATACTGCAGAATTCCAGGATGAACACTATTTAGTAAAATTGTCTTTCCTCTTCACCTTCATGGAGTTTCCCTTTCAAACCTATTTTGTTTAAAAGTAGACACAGAATAACAACAAATATATCTTTACAGGCCTCATATCACTATGTTAAGTAGGCTTAATAAATATAAATATTTACATCTCAATGAAAATACACCAAACTATAAAAAATTCAAGATGACCTCTCTCCAATCCAAAATTTCTATTTTTTATTTCCCATGGATATGTCTCTCTCAAATAATTTATATTATAAATTAGACTCAAAATGACAGTTTAAAAACTTGGTGTGAGCCTTAAAATATTCTGTTAATAATAGAATAAAATCTTGACTTCTAAATCATTAAAACGATTTTCATTGCAGAAAATAACACTTGCACACATTTGAATAAAATGACTATATCTTTCAAACCACAAGGAGCTTCATGCAACTATTTTTGTTTGAAAGTGGACTCAATTTGATGAGTTACAATCAAATTTTAAATAAAAATAAAGTCATATGATTGGTGTTTCACGGAACTCAATGGAC
The DNA here is from genome assembly GCF_000471905.2 of Amborella trichopoda. The sequence continues at coordinate 81,650 of NW_006494846.1, forward strand.
AGTTCCTGAATTTTATATGGTCAGAACTAACACCATTAATTGATGAGTCCATAACTCTCAATTCCCCCAGGATCTCCCATTGAAATTGGAGGTCGTCCTCTCAAAAATATATAATATCATTGAAGTATGTATCAAATAAATACCTTATTATCTTCTTCATATCATTGCTTCAAAACAACACAAAATACCTCATTCTACAGACTGTCTTTTCGATGATTGAACATGCCAATAATTGAAAGTTGGACTATGTAATCAAGCACGGTGTATAGAAAATAAAATTTTTCTTATTCTTACATCGGCAAGACCACTCACAATGTCCATTTACAAACAAATAACTCTTGAAATCAATGAATAAATAAAAAAAGAAAGATACAGTTCTCACTTGCTACCACTATTGAATACAATTTCTTAAATCAAAACATTGACTCATTGCTTTATGGGAATAAAAGAGCCCAACAAAAAATAAAATTTGAAGAAGTAAAATTGTCGACGATTACCTCAATTGGGCTTAGTACACCCCATACTGAGTCACCTCCTTCTAATGG
>NW_006494789.1:0-10832 GCF_000471905.2 Amborella trichopoda
TGACTCCCGCGTGCGGTAAACAGGTGTTAAAAAAAGAAAGTCACCTCGGGATCGTTAACGATGGAAATTTCGGGTTTGCCCTTACCATGGTTGAATCGGTCTTGGATAAGGCGGGTCCCACGATGTGGGTTTAAGGGGAAGGGCAAATACGTCTAAAACGGCCACTAAATATAAATCCCCAAAATTTACTTGCTCTTTTTAAGGTTTCCCATTCTTGTCCTTCTCAAACTGGATTTAAATCCCAGTGAGGTTTATTTATCATGTATACTCGAAATGGGATTTTAAACCTGTAGTTATCATGACCGGATTTGGTTCAAGATAAAAATGAACGGATAATTGCAAAACCCCATGACCTTTCTATGCAACTTACCCAAAATTATATTTTTTTTCAATTTTTTTACCAAAACCAAAATTCTATGCAAATACCCCTTCAAAGAAAAAGTTACCCTTAAATGAAAAAAGTTAATTTTTTTAAACATAAATGTCCATTTTGTACATAAAAATTATTTGGCCAGATTTGATGTTAACTTTTGGGGAAAATTGTGAGAGAAAAAGTTATATTGGGGATAAATTGTACAGAATGTGTAGTCTTTGGAGTTTTTTTGTAATTTTTTTTAAAATTAAAATTGGTCAAAAATTAGTTAAAATTAATATTTGGTTAGTTTAGGCTGATTTGACTAGACGTTTTTAATTCGGTTCGACACAAGGTGTAAAGTTTTTTAATATATTTAATATTTTAAAACTAATATATATATATATTTTATTTTTTTATAATATGGTGCAATCGACTCGACTAATGGCTGGACCAGTTTTGACAAGACTAAACATTTCTTCAATTCAGTAGCCGATTTGATCTAGATAACATTGATTAACCATAGAACAAGCTGATTGATCAAACCGATCACTAGTGCCTTTATTGGTCTAATCCAAACTGAAATTTAGACTTCCTTAGTAAAAAATTTGTCAAAAGAATGTTTGATAGGTTGGACCAACTAGTTTTGAATAGCTAGATTTGGTGACCAAAATTGAGCAATTCATTTGGCAATATATTTTATTTTTTAGAGTAATTATTTGAATTGTTTTAAAAAAAATATATAACTTAACAATTTAATTGTTAATTCGATCAATTTTAGCAATACCAGGCCTCTCATCACTTTCGTAGCCAAGCTGATCTTAATAACATAGGTTTTTGTCCTGAAAACAAAAGAAATAAAAAATAATTATCCTCACTCGGTTTACGCCCTTGTAATCTTGTTGGGGGAAATATTTTTGCTAGGCACAAAAAGCCTCTCCATCCACCCAATGCATCTGGGCCGTCCATTCTAGATTTTAGTTTCATCGAGCATTCTGGGGCCTCCATGATGTGAATGAAAAACTCTATGCAAACCATATCCAAACTAACCATAGTATCATTTCCTTTGCCTGAATTCAACCTCACATCTTTTCGATCTAGGTCATTAAGCTTGTTTCAAATAATTTTTGGCCTCTTGATTTGATCTAGATGTAAGGCTAGATGGTCAGGACACTCAGGTGCCATGTAACATAGCGTATTGAATTCCTCCGTTACTACAAATAAAAGATCATTTACTAGCTGAACTACCCAAAAAGTAAAAAAAAAATATAGGGATAACCATGCCATACCACAATAGCAATGCCTTTGGGTGCATGTAAACTAATAACATTTGGATTTTTACCTATTTGTTTTGTATCAATTACTGTGGTGCACATGGTACACCCTCTGTGGGCATATTGTAGGGACACTTATTTGGGGGGCCTATGCCATCCCTTTAAGGAGCACCATTGTCTTACATGAGTTAGGGACGGTGGAGATTGTATCGAGAAAGCAACTCTACAATACATTTGGAATGTACATTGGAGATATACAACAAATGCATTATCTTTATTTCCTTATCTCAGCTGTCCAACTAATTTTTGAGGGTGGATGCCTCTTAGGGAACAAATGAATATTGTTTTCTCTTGCCTACTACTCAATCATTTTTATTTTCCAATGAGTTCCTACATCAAAGTAGTTCTACTAATTTGGGCCAAACAATTAGAGGCTTGTTGGTTGTTCATTGGGTAAAACCTCATCCAGGAGTATCTTTTTTACTTTAAATTTTATGAATTAACCCCCTCAACATAAAAAATAAATATATAAATAACTAAAAAGAATAGTATTGTATGTGCGCTCAAAAAAAAAAAGATCATAAGATTGAACATAGATCATGTTATTTTGGATTGTCACCTCTAAATGTTTAAAAACTGCAAATTTAATTTTTTCTAAAATACTTGTGAGGTGATTTAAAGTGGATTGCAAAATTTTAAGTGCAACAAATCCTCTTAAGTAGCTCACAAAAAAGCAATGATTTAAAATTTGATTCAGATCGTGAATCGTTTAATCGAAACTAAAAATTTGCCAAGATCAAACTACAAATGCTTTTATAAATTGTGGATCTGGATGGACAATCCCGTGATCTGGCACAAGATTAATGGATAGACAACCCCTTCCCTCCAACCAATCCATTTTTTTTTCAAACATTGCCATGGTGACTAAGGAGTAAGTACAGCATGAACAAGTAATTTAGATTTAAATTCAAACCGGAAATTATTTCATTTGTCGAGGATATTAGTATCAATTTTGAAGCTAACAAAAAAAAAAAAAAAGTCGGTGGTGAGTCTGAGCCGGCGGTATTTAACCAGGGTTAGGAGACCGCGGTTAAAAGACGACCTCTGGTTACTATTGATGACGTGGCAGGCGTCTGTGACCTTTCCAAGTAGGCTTGGACCCACACTTGACGTCTAAGTCTCGTTAACTGAATTAACGTTTGACCCTACCAGTCCAGACTCGGTTTTTCATTTTTCTATTTCGGCGAAAGTTTCAAAGTTTCGGTTTCGTTTCAATTTTGGGGCCAACCCGAGTCGACATGCACAAACATGTTAGTAGAAATTTGAGTAATTTACGTGTACATATTCGAAAAGTCCCGTTATTCAAAAAACACTAGTAAACTTAAGTTGTTCTTAATAATTTAAAAATGAAATTTTTTCCTCTATCTCATATTTTCGGTTTCTGAAGTTTAATATGTAATATATGTTACCCGGAGGCCAGTATTTTAGTTGCAAAAATACTTCAAAATTTAAAAGTTGAATAAATTTAATTTAATAAATATTTAAAATTTTTTAAGCTCGATAAAAACTAACTTTGAAATTTTAAGTTCCAAATATTTACTCAATAAAATAGTTTGGATTCTCGGATTTTAAAAAATCTAAAGTATGGGTAATAATTTTATTTTTAAATGAATAAATTAGGTATGAATGTAATTATATGGAAATTTTAATTTTTTTAAATAATTCGATTTTAGGAGGACATACGTGTAAGTTATTAGAGACATTCTCGGGCAAATTTTAAAAATTGCCTCCAAAATCCGTGATTTAAGAGGATAAAAATTTCGGCGAAAACCAGCGGAAGCCTTGACAAACTGTTTAGAACGAAATTTCGACGAAATTTATCCGAAGTATAGACAGAATCCCACGAAAAGACAAGATTGTGAGATAAAAGTTAAAGACAGTCTACGAGGTGAGAAAAGTTTTTTGAACTCTTATTATATTGTGGTTTGTGCCCAAATTACCCTCTTGCGGTTACTATAATTACACTTGGTACTATGAGTTAAACTGAAGGTACCCCACTATTTAGACATTAGGGTAAAGGGATTTATATAAAAGTAAGGGCTAATTATGGTTAAATCAATAATTCTAACCCTTGTTTTGCAAAGGAAGAACAATGCCATTTGATCTCGTATTATTTAAAAATATAAAAAAAGAGCTAAAATATATCCCATTTAACATGCGAATTTCTCTTTCAAAATCAATTTTCTAATTACTCCTAATCGGAGTGAAGAACCTTGAAAAATGGATATATTTTGCGATTAAACATTTTTTTTAGTAAAGGGGAAGATGATAATTTATGAGGAGATTTTTGATAGAGTAAAACAGTGAAATATGATTCATTTAGTCTATCTCAAATAATTAAAATAAAGTTATGATGATAATGAAATATTTGTTAAATCTTCATACTTGCAAAAATTCTTATTTTTTGAAAAATAAAACTACCCAAAGACACCTTTGGTCAGGAACAATCACGGGTACTCGAGCTATTGGATAGTTTCATTGTTCACAACTTGAATAATTTGAGGTATTTTCATATTTTGATTCCCATTTAAGTGGGATATCAAATTACCAAAATGCCCCTTTTTGCTTGTACTTACTTTAGGCAATTGGATAGTTCATAAATTTTAGACCATATTTTCAAGGATGGTTTTTTTTGTGAAATGAAACTTAAAACCTAAATCTTGTTTGATAAATACTAAGAGCCTTTTAACAAGCAATGCAATAATACAAAGACAAGAAAAAAAGATAAAATATTATATAAAGTTAGCAACTTCAAAATAATGTGTAAAAGTATTTACAAGTTAAAAAACCTTCAAATTGAACATCTAAAATTTGAGATATATAGATATTAAAAAAATAATTAAATCTTAAAATAATACATTTAGTAATATATTATGTACATCATCTATTTCTAAGATTTTCGAATAATATAGATTTACATGATTTTAAAAATTTTAAATTCCATAATTAAGTTAAACATAGATTTTAGATCCATCTTAAGCTTTTTGATACCAAAATTTACATCCTATGTGAAATTTAGAGATATATCGTGCTTGTATAGTATAAAATAGGCTTTATAAAAATCTCACCCAAAAAATAAAACAAGTGAAAAAGAATGAAAACGTAAATAGTTTTTTAACTCAGGTTAAATGCGTACGGGGAATGGTTAATTGTACGGCTCCGGTTACGCACTGTGTCGTCACCATTTTCTTATTTTTTCAACATATAATAAATAAATAAAAACCATCTTAAAAATCTGTTTCTCATTTCTGATTTTTGTCTTTAAATTTTGTGCCTCGAAAAGAAACCCCTTAAAAACCTTGGCGCTTGCTGAATCACTCCCTCTAGTGGTGGTTTTTCCAAAACCACTCTCCCCTGATTCACATGCAGAAGAAAACCGCCCTTTTGTCTCTCACCTCTGCGAATCCATGGCGGTTTTGCAGTTCATGATCTTCTGTCACATGGGTCTTGATCATTGATATAAACTTTAAAAAGTGGGAAACATTTTCAGGTGAAAGCTCCATAGTGGTTTTCAAAAGCGGTTTGGGTTTTGACAATGGTGGTTTCTCAGAGCTCCCTTTCTCTCTGATTCCCATGCACCTTGTCTAAAAAAACCCACTTTTCCTTTTCTGCTCTCTCTGCAAAATCCATGGCGGTTTCGCAGAAGCCCCATTTGTAAAATAAAAAAAAAACCCCATCTTTTGTTCTGTTTCTGGTTTGCGCTTTGGGTTTCCCAATATCTGTTGGGAAAATCATGGTGGTATTGGAGGTCCCTTTCAGTTTATGGATTTTGGGTTTTCACAAAGAATACCAGGTGAGTTCAGAATCCAGAGTGGTTTCTCAGTGGTGGTTTCTGGTTTTTTGGGCCTTTGTGTATATTTAGTATGATCTTTCTGTTTATTCTGCAAACTTGCTAAATCTGTTTTTGCTTTTTTAAAGATATATTTAATTTTTCTTGCCTTCTGTGCTCTGCTTTTGCAGGACGTTTATTTCGAATAAAAAAGAAAAAGGGGTTCTAATGTTGAGTAGAAGATCAAGCCATGTAACCAGGTGATTTCTAATGCTTAGTTTGGATTTCTATCACTGCTTTTCGGTTTTGGGACCGATTATATGCAAAAATGTAGTACTTTTGATTCAATTCACTTTGTTTTTGTGTGTAATATTATCTCTCTCTTTCTCTCTCCATGGATAAATTGGGATTATGATTATGGTCCTGCGGATTTCATGCTTAGGTTTTGCCTCTAATCCGTCTCTATTCATTTCACCTGAACCTTTTTCTTTGTTTTAAGTTGTTATTACTCTCTCTCTCCCCCCTGTGTTATTGTATATCAAGGGGGATGGATATGCCATCATGGTTGAATGCGTTATAATTGCTGTGGTAAATCGTTTGCCATCTCTTTCTCTCTGAAGTGTCTTTTTATGAGGGGAAGGGGTATGTTCATCCTGGTTGAGTGCTTTATATTTATTGTGGTAACTGATTCCAGCTCTCTCTCTTTCTCTCTCTCAGGTCTTCACTGCACTCCATGACTTTGTGTCCATAAGAGACATTGGAAAGTATGCTTAGAAAGAGATCAAGGGCTGTAAGCAGCAAGCCAAACTTGATGGCTGATTATGTTTCTGATACAGCATCTGTAACTGAGAAATTCAATAAGCCATCTTCCTCTTCTTTTTTCGGTTCACCCAGGTTATTCACAGGCTTTGGGACGAAGGGTTTCTCTGAATCTGATACAGCAACAAGCCCTACTTCCATTCTTGATAGCAAACCTTTCACTGGCTTTGGAAGCCATTTTTGGCCCGATACTAAACAGTTGTCGTCTCCAAGGTCAAATTTTGAACAAAGACGAGCCTTGGAGAAGATGGATTCTAAAGGGATTGGTCTTGGTATAGTTGATTCTCTCACTACTGAGAATAATGATAAAGATTCTAAGAAACCAGACGCTAGAATGGTTGTCTTTGGTTCCCACCTCAAGATTTCAATTCCCCCTTATGACCCCACTTTGGTTTCTCAGGCAAGCCCCCTAAATTTGGCAGATTCATCGCCTTTTTTGAGCAAACCTCGCTTTGATCCCTCAACTCCTGATCTTTTTGGAGAAGCTCAATTTGGTTGCCCTGAGAATTCTAGAGAAACCCAATTTGGGTATTCGAATTCTAGCTCCTCTGTTCCGTTTTCACCGAGTAACCATTTTGGTCCTGCAAATCCCACAAGTTCTAGTGAAACTGGATTTATGTTTTCGAATTCCCTGCCCTTCTCGCCCAAGCATATCTTTTACTCCGTGGCTTCTGCCAATTCTAGTGAAACCCAACTTGGTGGTTTGAACTCTCTGAGTTCTTCTCCTTTTTCGCATGAAAACCCTGCATATTCTAGTGAAACGCGGTTTGGGAAATCAAATTCAAACAGTTCTTTGCCTTTATCCCCACAAAATGTGATCATTTCACCACGGCGCACTAATTTTAGCGGAGCCCAGATTGGGAATTCATCTGAATCCACTGAAAGACCCATTGTTCATTCAACTTCAAAGGGTTCTTTGCTGTTTTCTCCTAAGAATCTGGTTGACTCTGCTAGTTTTGTGAATTCTAGTGGAACTGGGTTGGTTTATTTGAATTCCAATGGTTCTCAAGGGAGCTCATTTCAGTTAGAGAAGCGGGTGATTGACTCGAAGGATCGGGTTAACAGTATGGAGGTTTCTTCACCTCTATCTGTGGGGTCTCCTCGGGTTTTTACCGGGTGCCTTTCGGCTAGCGAGATGGAACAATCAGAAGATTATACTTGCATAATATCTCATGGACCCAATTCAAGGACAACCCACATATTTGATAACTGTGTTGTGGAGAGCCCCTTTGTTGGGTCTTTCTCTACGAAGAAGGAGAATTGGGCCGTCTATGAAAATCAATCGACTTACCCTTCCCACGATTTTTTGAGTATTTGCTTTGCCTGCAAAAAGAAGCTAGGCCAAGGGGAGGACATCTTTATGTACAGGTCTCTTTCTCTCTCTCTCTCTCTCCCCCCCCAAGTGTGCGTGCACGCGTGCACATGCTTGGTCGGGTGCACTTCTAAGGTATTAGGCTCACTGTTCTTTTTGTTCTTTTTGTACTTTGTTTCTCTCTATTGTATCTATTTAATCTGTTGAATTGATTCATCTTCTATCAAATTTGAGCTTGCCATAGTTGAGTACTTTCTTATCTGGTTTCCTAGATATCAAAGTCAACTAGCTATCCTATTCCTATCTTATGCTTTCTTCCCCTGTTCTCTGGTTGCATTATTTTTTAATATCTCTCTTGATTGTTTACTGAATTTACTACCAATTGATCTTCTCCCAAATACAACTTCATGAGATGCATAAATGATCTCTCTCTGTCTCTTTTGCACGTGCGCACACACCCGCATGCACCGACGTGCTGGCAGATGGAGGTTGCTCACACGCTTAAGATTGTAGTTGTTTTTCGCTTTTTAGCCCCTGTTTGATTACTTGTTGAATTTCTCTTTATTATGTTATTTATTGCCTTGATTAATCTTCAACTATAGAACTTTTGTGAGAAACTTTACTGAATATTTACTTAATTATTGTTTTTTCCAGAAATGTGAATATACATGATTTAAATGTGCACTGCTCCGCTCCATATGGCCCTTGTAATTTTGGTTTTACCTTTTGTGATATCTTATGGCATATTCAATAGGATTTCCCTTTGTTTTCTTTTATGCTTGATTTCTTTTGTTATATCGCATTGTCGTATGGAATTTAACCTCTGCAACTGCACATAGAAGATGCTATGTTGATAAGAAATGGTTTTTTGCTTTCTTTTTTTGTGACTCTGCGTGAAATGATCTCTCTTGTTCTCTGTCTCTCATGGTCTTTGAAATATCTCTTTCGTTGATCTCAAATTGTTGTATAATGAGAAACAATTGTTTCTCTTGATCTGGCACTTGGGTTTTCTTGCTCTGCTCATATTTTGTTTATATGTCTCTTTTTCTGTTTGGTATAAATTCATCTCAGGCCACAATATATCTAAAATTGAGGTCTTGTTTGGGTATTCTTCCTCTGTGATTAGTTTCTTTCTCTCTCTCAATGATAAATTGTTTTCTTACTGTTTCAGTTTATCTGAATATTTGATCATCTTAAGCTGTGATATGTTTAAGATGCAATTCATCTTGGTCCTTGTTTGGGTTTTTCTTTCTCTAGAATTGCTCTCTCTCTCCAAATTAGTATCTATTAAGTGAAATTTGTAAATTCGTTCCCAACTGTTTCTAAGCTTTTACATGCAAAAGTAATTGACTGTGGTTATTTTATTGCTCTGTAGAGGCGAGAAGGCATTTTGCAGTCGGGAATGCCGTTCCCTGGAGATGATGTTTGATGAAGGACCAGAGAATTGCTTCTCAGATTCCTCTGTCTCTTCAAACGCTGGTGTGTAGGCTTAGACCCCATAATACAAATAAGAGTAAGCAAACTCAAATTGTCTTCCTCTCGCTCTCTCTCTCTCACACACTCTGTCCTGGTTCCTGCAAAGAGCAATGGGTAGCCATGGATGGTCTTCTGTTCATATTAGTTCTCCCGGACTTAAAAAAAGCCAGTCCTTGATATGAGGCACGCCTTTAAGAGACTTAAAACTCGTACAATATTTTCTTGGGCTTCCTAATGGTGTATGAATTTGTCTGTAGAGCTGGTTCCTTACAAGTGATGATAGTGGTTGCTGTTGGTTTGTCCACAGTTTTTGGATTAGTGTTTCATGATGTGTTTATTGAATGGGTCTTGCCATGACATAAAGCAGCGCGTCTTTTTGTACTCTTACCGGACTCGTGGCTTGGATTTCTCCACAGTTTTTTTGGTTGGTATTGATGGTGTATAAACTTTTGCTGTCCTTTCTCATGAGAGAGAGAAGAATCATGAATTTTGCAGTGTGGATTATGCATGATGGTCCCTGTGTGTGTGCGCGGGTGCGCAATTGTGAGAGAGAGAAGGTGGGGGGTGTTAATTATGCAGTGTGTGAGAGAGGTGGGGGGGGGTGTTAATTATGCATACTGAGAGAGAGAGAGAGAGAGCTTTTGGTTTAGCTAGTGGAAAACAGATTGTTTGTGCATAGTGAAACTGGTAAGAAGAGTTTGAGACTGATTTTGTTAGTTAGTTATGTGTGTGTGTGTGTGTGTGAGAGAGAGAGAGAGAGAGAGAGAGAAAAGAGATATTATTGTGTGAGAGAGAGAGCATTGGGTTTAGGTAATGGAAGACAAATTATTTGGGCATAGTTGAGACTGGTAAGAAGATTTGAGAGGTTTTGTTTATGAATGATGAGATTATTAAGGAATCATAATGGGTGATTTCGTGACGTTAAAGATCCCGTCTCCATTCAACGTTTAAGGTCCCACCAAAAGAGCCAAGACAAAATATTGAGATGATGTTAAGAGCCATTTTATGTGTTCCCTTGAATTATTTCGTGTGATGTATCATGAATGTGTAGAGAGAGAAACAATGTTAATAAATTATTGAATGCTGCCAAAACAGGGAGGAGAAAACTTCAATTAGAGTACTGCTTAAAAAAACTTAAAATCAAGTGTACTTGGTTTTGTATAATATCTACGACTTTTTCTTATTATATATCTTCTGAATGTGGTTGAGGATTTCTTTGTGCTCCTTTTTAATATTCTTTTTTCACGAGGTTTGGAAAGTTGGTTTTGGCACTTGAATCTTGTCAGTGTTTTTGTTTGGAAAGAGACAGCTGTCGTTTACATTTGGAGTTTGAGAATGGTGATACCTCCTACAGTGTCTCTCTCTCTCTCTCTCCCTTTCTCACTCTCTCTTTCATATTTGGAACTAAGCAGAGTGGATTTGGGAACCGGTGGGACTGACCCAGTTCCTTTTGTCAGATTTAAGAGGCATTTAGTTTTGGTAGAGAACTGGGCGATTTGGATGAGTTGGTTCTGAGACTCCTTTTTAAGTATTATATTTTTTTAAAATTTGTTTTAAAATTTTGAAAATATTATAAAAATTTGTTTTCGAGTGATCGGTATGATAGGCCCGGAACACAAATTTGGATCGGTTCAGCTATGACTAATCCAGCCACCTGATCTTGGTTTTAAAACAATGAAAATGAGAACTGTATTTGGATTTGAGAACCCTGAAAGCTCCAGGAATCTACCTCTCTCTCTCTCTCTCTCTCTCTCTCTCTCTCTCTCTCCT
>NW_006494789.1:11433-41758 GCF_000471905.2 Amborella trichopoda
TCTTGTGAAAAGAAAGTATATATTGCCTATCAAATTTATATAGAATGTGTATATACTGATCTGTATATTTGGAAAGGCATATATTGTAACCAGCATATATGTGAAGGGTAGGTACAATATCTTGTATTTTCCAACTGTGCACCTACAAGCTTTCATCATCTCTATGTTTTTGCCATCTCTACCATTATAGCGGACACTGATCGGATTTGTTTGCCTCAGATCTTCTTTGTTTTCCACGAATCTGAGATCACCTCAATCACTGCTTCATTATGGTTCAGATCTGAAATCACCGGTTTGAAATCCACAACTCATAAGCTCACCAAATCAGCGTGGTCTTGTGAGCACTTCCTCTCGTCTGGTGAGTAAGTGACCATTGCATGGTCTGGTCTCAAGCCTGACCAACTTGCTTCCTCAAAGCCCAGTCCTTGTCACCCTGAACACTTTCAACCCCCTTATTGCCTTAGATAGTCTCGTTGTTTCTCTCCAAGTAATGGATTTTGTAGGGTCCTCGTGAACCCCTTAGCTTGCGAAACTGGGAATCCCAAACATCGAGATCCCACCCAAGATTGTGTACATAATTGATGAAATACAAAGTAAATAAATACAACTATAAATCGAATGCAAGAAATAAAGCAAACATAAAAAGCACACCACAACAACACACGATTTACGTGCTTCACCCCGTAGGGTTACATCCATGGCCTCGACAACTAGAAATCCACTATTACAATGAAAATTACAGTTTTTTGTTACAAGAGATAATACCTATCTCTAAACATCGATAAAATTCTATCATCGATCTTCCCTACTAAACCTGTTCTCCCGATCGAGCAACACCGTCGATCAACATCCTCTTTCTCACCGCAATATCGCACCTGAAAATATAACTTCGAAAGCAACATAGAGATTTTCTCTCTCTAGAAGTGGAAGTTAACCAAACCAAAACTCATGGGAATATCGCCCGTGTCTCAGAGGCCACGTCTCTCTATCTTAGAAACCCATCTCTATATTGGAGATCCATTCCCTTAACCTCCAAAGGGGTGACCCTTCAAAAGAAGGGTATTATGTCCTCCTTCACTAGCTTATAAAGATATCACTTTCTTGCTCCCCAAGAAAGTCAATTTTCTATTTCTAATAATATCCTTAATTTTTAAAAGAAAGTATGGGTTGTAGTGATTTGACTATCACCAAACCCAACAATCTCCACCTTGGTAGCAAAATCACCACAATTGCCTTAACAACCTTCATTGAATAGATTTCTTGATTTATTTTCATTTGCCTCCATTGTAGAATTTTTCACAAACACTTTGCCTTCATATTTCTCCACCTCAAACCATGGATATTTCTTGATTTTTTCTCACGTGTTTCCATTGTGGAATTTTCACAAATAATTTGCCTTCATATTTCTCCACCTCAAACAATGTATCTATCAGACTCCACCATTCATCATTTTCTTAATGCAATCTTAACCCCATACACACCTTATGCTCTGATACCAATTGTAGGGGTTCTCTTGGAAAATTGTAGGATTCTCATGAACCTCATAGCTTACGGAATCGAGAATCCCAAGTACCGGGATCCCGCCAAAGATCGTGTACTCAATTGCCTAAATACGAAATAGATGAATACAACTATAAATCGAGTGCGAGAAATAAAGCAAACATAAAAAAACACACCACAATAACACACGATTTACGTACTTCACCTCATAGGGCTACATCTACGGCCTCGGCAACTAGAAATCTACTATCACAATGAAGATTACAGTTTTTTGTTACAAGAGATAATTCCTATATCTAAATATCGGTAAAAGACCATCACCGATCTTCCCTTCTAAACCTGCTCTCTTGACCGAGCAACACCATCGATCAACATTCTCTTTCCCACCGCAATACAGCACTTGAAAAGATAATCTCGAGAGTAACATAGAGATTTTCTCTCTCTAAAATAGAAGTTAACCGACTCAAAATTCATGGGAATACCACTCCTCTCTCAGAAACTATGTCTCTCTCTTAGAGACCCATCTCTATATTGGAGATCCATTTCCTTAACCCTCAAAGGGACGACTCTAAAAGGATGGATATTATGTCCTCCTTCACTATCTTATAAAGATATCACTTTTTTGCTTCCCAAAAAAGTCAATTTTGTATTTTCCATAATACCCTTAATTATTAGAAGAAAATATAGGTGTTGTGATTTGGCTATCACCAAACCCAACAGGTTCTCTCAAAGTATTGAGTTCTTCTTGGATAGCATTCCAAGGCTTCAGCTACATGGCCTCAAGAAAATTTATCTCCCCCTTTTACTCATTCATGTTACGGCTCTGCCACTACTTACTGCTAGGTATCAGGTCTTTCCAAAACTATGGATTATCAGTTCAGCTATGATGGGCATTACTAGGGTTTCAAGTGAAGGAACCTATGGAATTTAGTAGTTCTGATCTAGATCAATGGCTCCTCTTTCTAACAAGGAGAGACTTGCAACATCTTACCGTCGACTTGGGTTATCCGATCCGGAGGAGAATACAGAAAATATGTTGTTCTCTCTTATTCTCATTACACAAGTCCCCTGTATAAATTGCATGCTTCAAACTTTTCATGTTATTCCCTCGTGTCATTGGTGTTGTGTGCTTGCCATCTTGAATCCCCATTTGTTTTGAAAGGCTTTGCCTCTCTCAAGTTTCTCTCTCTTAATACTTTTCTCTTTTAATAGGTAAAAACCTTGACTTGAACTCGCTTTTGAAAAACAGCCTCTAAAACTCGCTGTCTCCGTAATCTCTGGACCCCAATTTGAAGTTCCTCCTTCAGATCGGAAACCACGTCTGAAGCTCTCTTTGACATCAATCCTCTAAAATTGACCCTTTGAACCCTTTTGAAAAACCTTGCCAAACAAAAAAAAAACTTAAACACCTTAAAAACGGTGAGATCAGAATCGCTCTAAAATCTCACCCCACCAATATGATATTATCATTAACCATCTGAAATTCGAACAAAAAAAAAAAATCCTCTGAAAATTTGTTGTATGATTGAGTATGCTTGTTCTGTTACTCGACCCAATCATGTCTGTTCCGATCTACGAGCTGCTGAATCCGTATCAGATTCACACGTAGTTCTGTTGGCTCTTCTAAGTGCTCTCTCTGTTGTCTCGATTGCTTTGTCTGATTGATCAAGCCTACTCAGATATGGCCCTCAGCCCTTGAAGCCATCTGTTCCTGAGGCTTGTTGATCTGCCGTTGCTTTCTATGCTTATTGATCAAGCAACTTGACTTGTTGATCCGCCGCTGCTTTCTGTTCTTGTTGATCAAGCAATTTGAGCATGACAACCACTGCATCTACTGGTCATGCTGTACACCTGAACATCCAACTACTCCAACTGCTCGTTTTCGCAATTAGTGTTTTTAAACTCTAGTTGCTCTCTCTCATAGCATCTTGAGTTTGTGGGGGAGTGTAAAAGGAAAGTATATATTACTCTTCAAGTTAATATGAAAGGTGTATATAGTAATATATATATTTGGGAAGGATTATATTGTAATCAGTATATATGGAAAGGGTAGGTACAATATCTTGTATTTTACGGTAAGTGTAGGTAGAGTATAGGAATCTGTGATTTATTTTTATTCTGGTTATCTGTAATCTATTTATAAAAGACAAGTCTGTATATTTATACGATTAATAGATATTGAGTCTATTCAGAGACTCTTTACAATTCTCATGAGGTCTATAATCCGAATCGAAAATCACCGAATTTTTCATCATCGAACTCTTTCTCTAGGGTATTTTGATTATTTTAAGCTTCTTTGCTGATTGGGAAACCTCGGAAGGGGAGGAGGCTCATTTCGAAACAATGGGCACATAGATTGGAAGCAGTAGGTAGCCAGATTTGGCAACAGGGGACACAGTGGCGCCCCATTTGATCACATAGTCCTTTCGTGTCAAGAGAAATACGGTGTCAAATCAAGGGCAAATTCTTTCTACCGCTCCCATGAGCAATACCAGTAATTTCTCTCATCTCATAAACTGATGTTGAATTTATAGATATAAATCTTTTCCACCACCTAACAGACATTAGACGCGTAAACTGTTTTAAAAAGTGTGTGATTTGGGTCAAGAATTGCCTGATCTGAATCGAACATTAGTGGACACCTCACTAGTTCATTATTTGAATTGAGAAATTCACAAAACATGTTTATTAGTGGTCGAGTTGGTTATATCGCATGTGTCGCTGCAAGAATGGTGGTTCTAATCCACCAAATTCCTCTAGCTTTCTATGTTTTTTTTGTGAATGTTGAAAACAAAATTTGCAGAGTTGAACCAAAATTAAAAATACATTTTGGCCGGAGGGGGTTTCGAGCCTCAAATATCCTCCCCCTAAGATTCTAACCTCTTGGCAAGGGCTGGCAAAGGGGCTAAGCATGTTATTAGTTAGGCCTAATTATAAAAAATATCCCCTATTTTTCAAGAAATTTAAAGTGTACCTAAATTTTGGAAAATCTACATCCATATTCATTTTTTGCTGGTTTATATATATATTTACCAAAAATGCCATTCATATACCTGTCTTCACAGACCTAATAGTCTATGACGGTCCAAAGCCCTTCCCATTACAGGCCATCATGGTCATGAGCCCTTGATGCCCATGGTTCCAAAACGACCATCATTGTTCTAATAGGACATGGATGAATAGAACCGTGATGGTCCTCTTCAACCCCATGTAGTTGGGCCCTTGGACACAAATTAGACCATCGTGGTTCTCTTAAAACCTTGGTGGCTAGCATCAAGGTGAATGGCTTGGAAGGGCATTTTCCATAAAAATAAATCAATAAACTGTACCAAATAAAAACAAAACCCCAAAATAATAATAATAATAATAATAACAATAATGATAACAACAACAACAACAGCAGCAACAACAACAATAATAATAATAATAATAATAATAATAATAATAATAATAACAACAACAACAGCAACAACAACAACAATGATAATAATAATAATAATATTGAAAATTGGGCTCAAAAGGAAAAATCAAAAGTTCTAAAGGGATAAAAAGCAATATAATTATTTGAGAATATCTACTATGAGACCATTTACTTATGGGTTTTGTTAGGCTACACTACTTGGTGGTGTAGACCTTTAAAGTGCTCAATATTTTTTTACACTAAAATACCCTTAAATTGCAATACAATTTTTTTTCAAATAGGGGTATTTTTGGTTATTTAGAAGGGTAGAATGGATATTTTTATAAGACAATAATAGATTATATTAGTAGTTAAAAACAATTAATGCATCTTGTGGATGATGTCATACGCCATATCGGTGATGTGATTGTCCATTATTATTAATAAATGTTTTTGTTTCTATTAGGAATTTTTAGTTTACCATTGACTAATTACTTAAAATACCCCTAAACAACAAGTTATTATATTATAAGATCATGGTATCTAAATGTCTAAAAATATTGAGCACTTTAAGGGGTCTACACCTCACTAACAAAACCTTTTACTTATAATATATCAAATTGGATTGCTTGGGGTAAGTCACGAAGTTCAAGAACTTTTCTTTGAACTTTGATTCTATTCAAAGACATATTCACAACAACCCAATTTGAAATTTGATAGACAAGAAATAATTGTGATATATTTGTACTAAAAGTACATGGTCTCTTTGTATACTCTTCTAACTTATAAATACAATAAAGATACAAAAATCTTAAAAGAACTGACACAATGAAATTGATGTTAAAAATATAAATAAAAAGTTGCTTTTTTTAAAATGGTAAGGTCCTACTCGGGCATACCATTTAGGGAGGCCTCTTTTGTAACACCCCCTCTTGAAATACTATAAAAAATTTTATGAGTTTGAAATTAAATAAATAAAAAGATATTCACATTTTTATATATAGGAGGTTACAATCACTTTTTATTGTTAGATTTGAAATTAGAAGGTGGAGAGTGTGTCATCGATCACACTTGGAGTTTAAAAAAAAATAAAAAAAAATTGAACATTAAGTTGTATGATTTGACATTTGATGGCTGAAATTAATTGTGACATCATAATAAAATAAATAGTTTCACAGTATACATTTCCAAATAAGTAAATCCGTTGAAGTCTTAAGGCCATCCAAATGGGCGGTGGCGAATTGATTTGCTTTGGCCATCCAAATGGGGGCTGGCAATTTGATTTGCTTTGGCCGTCCAAGAATAAGTGCGATGCTCCTCTTCTGCAGACCATGTTTGGACGTCCTAATAAGCATACCCAAGCCTTATCTTTAGTTGATTTCACAAGGAATTCCAACTCTCTTGTTATAGTGATAAGAGGTGCTTTTCTCCTTTCTCCATAAGGGCAGTATGCTCTCTCTCCGCTCCATTTTACCAATAGGAATAGTCCTATTTCTTACATCCACCATGAATATGAGCGTGCTATGTTGGGTCCTATTCTTTAAACGCACCATGAATAGGGGCGTGCCATGCTGTCATACCTTTAGGCACAATTGTAAGGAGTTTCATCTTCATACATGAAAGGTGGTGTTCTAAAAGGAGCCTTCCCAAAGTCCTTATCTCCACCTAGAAAAATGCTGATTTTTCCTGTGTCTCCAAAACAAATGAAGCTGGTAATAAACCAACAAAGCCACGAGAAGGTCCACATTGACCCAAACATGCATTTATTGTCTCCTGGTACTAACATAAAACTTCTCTTGATGCAAATATTGAAAATTGCTCAGTATATTGTGCCTCCATGGGAGCAAATTGGATTGTTCTCTTGGCGAACATACCCACTAAGTGTTATGAATTGGAAAATCAAATATTACATTCAATTGAGTATTACAATATGATATATATAATTTGGTCACAATCAACTCCAAGATTGTAGGGACCTAATTTTGAAAGAAAAAAATTTATCTAAGGACACAACCTCATAATGTAGAACTACGGATGCACCTCAAAAATCCATCGAAAAAGGTAGTTTTAATGTTGAAAAACCCTTCTCGACATCGAGATGTATGACCATGAAAAATAAAACGATTTTAAATCTCAAAAATAGTGCATTTTACAACATATTATCTACACTGTCCATTTTCAAGATTTTCATATGTTTATAGATCTACTTGATTTTAAACATTTTTTAAACTTAAAATTTTATAATTAGATATAAAAATAGATTTTGAGATAATCCTAAGAACATTTTACATCAAAAGTATATACCATGATAAAATTTGAAGGTGCACCTTACCTCTACAGCTACGGATGCATCCGTATATCAATTACACCCTTTTTGGAATGTACAACAAACTATCCAAATCTATAGGAAATACAATTAGTGATGTCAGTTATAATCTACAATTATAATCTACAACTATATAGAAAATACAACATGTGATATTAATCTCAATTCACAGTTACGATATTTTAATATAACAATCCCAGTTGCCCAATACTCCCCCTCAAGTTGGCACATGAAGATCTGTAACGCCCAACTTGCTACGAAGAAATTGAAATTGCTCGCGATTTAATGCTTTGGGGAGAATGACAGTGACTTGATGCTTAGTAGAGACGTGAGAGGTTTTGAGAATGCCTGAATGGATTTTTTCTCGGATAAGATGATAATCGAGTTCTATATGCTTAGTTCGTTGGTGAAACACGGGGTTGGCAATGATGTGGAGAGCAGCCTGGTTGCCACAGTATAGGTGCATTGGATGATGGTGAGGTACACCGAGGTCCCGAAGTAAGGTTTTGAGCCACACGAGGTCAAATGTAGCTACAACCATGGCACGATACTTAGCTTCAGCTGAACATCGTGATGCTGCTGGTTGCTTCCATAATAGTGGACATGCACCAAGGGAAGTAAAATAACGTGTAGTCAAACTTTGGGTCATGGGGCAGGTGGCCCAATCGGAATCACAGTGAGCTATTAACCGGAATGAGGAATTGGATGGTAAACAGAGTCCAAATGAAGATGTGGCTTTGAGATATCAAAGTACACGAAGAGCAACCATGTAATGGGGTTGCCGAGGACTATGCATAAATTGGCCAAGGATATGGATCAGATATAATATATCAAGTCTTGTGATAGTGAGATAAATTAACCGTCCCACTAGACGTTGATATCGACTAGGATCATGAAGGAGATCGTCATCAGTGGCAGTTAGACGAATGTATTGGTCCATGGGAAAAACAATGGGTTTTTTACCCATGAGTCCAACTTCCACCAAAATATCAAAACCATATTTTTTTTATAAATAAAGATTCATCTTTGGGAACGGGCGACTTCTATTCCCAGAAAAATTTTAAGACTCCCAAATCCTTGATATGAAATTTGGAGTGAAGGAACCATTTTAACAGCAAAATGAATTTGTTGTTGTTGCCAATGACGATAATATCATCAACATAAACCAGAAGAATACTAAAAGTCTTTCCAACAGTTAAGGTGAATAGAGAATAATCTGCAACAAATTGAATAAAACCAACAGATTGCAAAGTGGAAGAAAACTTGTCAAACCATTGCCGAGAGGCTTGCTTGAGCCCATATAATGATTTGTTAAGTCGACAAACTCGAGTATCTCCCTTTCGAGCAAACCCTGGTGGAATTTGCATGTCAACCTCCTCATGCAAATCGCCATACAAGAAAGCATTGTGCACATCGAGCTGATAGAGGGGCCATCCTCTTATGTATGCGACACACAGCACAGTGACTAGCTTTGCAACTGGTGCAAATGTCCATGTGTATATCATTTGGCTACAAGGCGAGTTTTGCACCATTCAACGGTTCCATTGGCCATGTATTTGATTTTATATACGTACTTGCATCCAATGGGTTTCTTGCAAGGAGGCATAGGCTGTAATGTCCAAGTATTGTTTTGTTGTAATGCATCAATTCCAGAGATCGTTCTATCAATGAAACTTAATTTATTTTTTATACTTAAGTCTTTCTAAATCGCTCGTCTCCAAATAGAATAATTATCACCAACTAAAGGGTTCCTAACCAAAATGATACCTAGATTGTCTGAATGGTGTAAATAGAAATGGTGAAGAAACTGTGACAATCTCGTTCGATGTATCAATTGCATCTTTGTCTCCATTGTTTGCTATTTGAATGAGCTAAAACTCACTTGTGCACAAAACCAACAATCAAAATCTTGCTCGTGCACCAAGAACTCGGACAAAAACTTGCACAGACTCGTGCACAAACCTGCAATCACCGACTACACACAAACTTGCACAAACTCGTGCATGATGTGTAAAAAAGAAGAAGAAACAGCAACAGAACACGAAATCTTCTAGAGAGAGAAACAAAGAAAGAGGATTAAGTAGAGAGAGAAAGAGTTTGCAACCCAGCCGTAAACAAAACGGCACCACTGTTGCGTGCTAGTGATTTCAGTAACGAGAGAGAGAGAGAGAGAGAGAGAGAGAGAGAGAGAATATCAACATAAACCAAATAAGTACTGTAATATGTGTCTCTAAACGTCTAGATTTGATCATTGATAATCAAAATATTGGATGGTTTTCTAGTTTGTATTGTTTTTTATCTTTTAAGTTGGGTCACTAGGTTGAGTAAGTCATATCCCCAAAATTTGAAGTCCCAACCATCTTTCAAAAATATGTTTTTGAGATGTACTTTGGACCTAAAATTTTACAGTAAGTAATCTCAATTACCACAATCATGAATCAAAAGCTTTTAGATTTTGAACATTAAACATAGCCCATTTCAAACTTTACTTTCAAACTATTATTTCATTGCTCTTTTTCAATATTTGCATATCATTGAATATATATCGTTTCTTGAGCTACAAAATTATAAATCAAACATGATACTTTGATTGGAATTTCATATATTAAATCAATCTTTGGTATAGATTTCATAACCAAATTATTTTGCAATCTAGTGAGGAGTTTTATCATCACCATCGAAGCCTTTTTGCATCTTGCGATGAGTTTCAACTTCATCATCATCGTCGTCAAAACCTTTTCGTATCTTATGAAGAGTTTCAACCCTTTCAAATAATATTTGCAAAGAAATAACATTACTCCTAGGTTGCTTGTTCAAATGACCTTTTTGCAACCACGAGATCATTGAGCTTCATCCTTGCCTGCCTCTTCTGCTCGTCGACAACGCCACGCCTGCAACTAGACACGGATACATCATCTCCTTATTTATCATTCATGCCCACTTTCCGCACTTCAAATATGCAACAACTTAATTGTCTTGCCCAAAAAGGGCATAGGAGATCAATATTAAAAAGGAAATCCACCATACACCATCGTAAGGCCCTGGCCCTAGTTCCTTGTAGGACCGTTTGAAAGCCACCCGGACTTGACAGGGCCGAAGAGGTCCTGACCCAGCTTCGGCCCTCTTTTGGTCAAGACAATTTTAATGAAATAAATAAAAAATTATAAAAAAAAGGGCTAGGCCTCTCCAAACCGAGACATATCTATTGTGGACCTGGCCTAAGCCCAAGCTGACCCCATCCTTGGGTTGCATTTTATGGCCTAGAGCCTAGTTTGTTTGGGCTGGGCCAACTGACCTATTGCCAACCCTAACATTATGGTATATGCAATTTTACATCTCACTTACCTATGTCTAAAGCTGACAACGGGCCGTGCCCTAGCTTGGCCCTATTCTCTTGAGGGTCGGCTCAGACCCAGCCTTGGCCGTGTCAAGGCCGTGCCAGGTAAAATTGAAAAAAAGACAACACAAAAAAAATGAGAAAAAAAAAAAAGCCACGCTGAGGCCCTTGGGCCACATTTTGTGATCAGTCTAGCATGTACTTGGCAGGGCCCATTTAGCCCACCTCACTAAGACTCTACAAGGATATGGCCTGGTTTTGGCCAAATCCCAATCGAGGCCTAACCCGTTGAGAAGCTTGGGCTAGAACAACGGTTAGGTGACTTGTGTATGTGCATTTTGGAGAACGTTTAAAACATCTTACACGTGTCAATCTATATATCAGTCACGCGCCAAGACAATGATTATATCTCTCTATAAAGAGTAATAATCCTATAAGACCCTCCCACACTCATGTGTGTAAGACCCCAAAGGATCACCATTAAATTTGGCACAGATCTCTAGAAAAGTTATCACATGGTTGTAGGACTTAACTTTTCTAGAGATCTGTGTCAAATTTAACGGTGATCCTTAAAGGTCCTATACACATGGATGTGGGAGGGTCTCACAATGTCATTGCCCCTCTATAAAATGGAGCCACCTTAAAATTGTTCCAATGGTTTAGGACTGTGATTTGTATAGAGCCGAGGCTCTAAACAACCAAGGTAGAGCGTACCTTCAAATAGTATTGATAAATTTGGTTTCAATATTGAAATCTTTGTGATATCCTTAAAATATATTTTTATCTCTAATTATAAAATTGAAAGCTTTAAAAAAATAGTATAAAAAAAGAACTTGAAAATATTAAAATTAACAGTTCAAAAATACATTACAAGATATCTGCCGACTCATGCAACACTCTTTCTAATTTAAATGGGTTTATTCCAGTTCTATTTTATAGTGTTTTAATTTTTGTTTTGGAGAAAATATTTATTTTAAAAAATATCTTCTGACTGCCTGATCACTTTAAACTTATTTTTTAACTTAAACAAATGTGTTAAAGACATTATTTCTAAACTCAGTCACCGATCCAAATCGGTTTTTGAGGTGCCCGATCCGTGTCACCGATCCGCTTTTTAATCCATTGCCTCAAACATATCTTTAATTTAAAAACCTTGGGTCTACCATATAAAAATAGACGGCGCGGAATTTTCCCTTTATTTTATTGCCCTCCATTTTAGGCCGCAGGATTTGGAGGTTCTAAGCTTCTTTTTTAAAATCACAGTAAGTCGTCCCTCCTATCGTTAATGGCTTTATCCTGCCACTTCATTTGTCCATTCCTCGCATGTCGTTTCCCTTTTATATGCTTTTCTGATTACGAACGTCGGAATCCTTCATTTTCCGGCAAGTACTGGTTTTCCGGGGAATTCCGCGGCGGATCTGTGCTCAAATTTCGCTCTAAATGGTTGCAAAATAAGATGTCTTCACCGATTGATATTCAGATGCTTGTTGCCTCTTTTAGATCGGATGCTGGTGAAGCGAAAAGGAGCTTGCAGGAATCTGCTGAATTTCCGGGAACTGGTGAGATGGTATTAGGATTTGGGTTTGTTATTGTGATGTATAGGGAATGGAACTTTTTATTGTTTGGTGGAATTAGGGTTTTGATGTTTTTGTTGTTTTCGTGCCTTGGCATGGTTTAGTTTGAGTTTCTTCGTGGGTATTGGGTACACATTGTTTTGTGGTATCCAGTTAAAATTTATATCTGTCTGTTAATCTCTTTCTCTCTCTCTCCCTAGTGCACACATTTTTTACCAATATTTTTATTGGGTCTGGATGATTGGCGAACAATCTCTCTCTCTCTCTCTCTCTCTCTCTCTCTATCTATCTATCTATCTATCGATTAATTATGTGCAGCGCTCATTGTTATCGCTTGAATATTATCCGTGTAATTTTGCAGCAATCTGCTTCTTTGTTTTGTGAGAAACCTTTGCGTCATTTTACTTCATGCGTCATATCTGAAACTTAGGAAGCCTCATGTAGTATCCAATTAACACTAATCTGTGTGTGTGTGTGTGCGCATGCAAGCGTGCGTGCAATTCTTCATGTTACCGTTATGGGCTTCGGATAATTGTGGAAACATTTTCTCTTTCAGCAATTAGTGAAAATTAATTTTGTGGTGTTTGGATAATTATAGAAACCGTGGCTAATTATGGAATTCTTCTCTGTGATTGTTTACTGATATCGGGGTGATTTTGCAAGAAATTTGTGACCATTGTTGTCAGGTTCCACAACAAGGCTACTTGCTTCCTCTTTATTGTACTGACCATTTTAGTTGCATTTGCTGTTTTCTAATAACTGAATACTGCTTAATTCAAATTTATGTTGATGCAGGTGCAACAACATCAAGGGACCAGATGGTTATGGGAAAGAGGGAGTCATCAAAGAAAGATATAGAAGGGAAATCGTACTCCCATGGTGAGAGTGTTCCGCGCAAAGCCAGATATGTGATGGGCACTATAAAATGTTTTGGGGTTGATATGACCCCAGAAACCATTGCAATTGCCATGGTGTATTTTGTACAAGGAGTATTAGGCCTTTCCAGGCTTGCTGTGAGTTTCTATTTAAAAGATGACCTTCATCTTGATCCTGCTGAGGTGAGCACTTTCTGTTCAATCTGTTATTCATTTGTAAGCAATATATGTGTTGTATGTTATATTTGTTAGTGTGAATATGATGACCACACGATTCAGTACAGTAGGTAGCATTTAGGTGGTTAAATAAGATGTAGAATAGGAAATTTGTGTAGTCCTTGTTGTTTTTTTGGAAACTGTTTTTTATGGTTGATCTTTTAGTTGGTTTATTTTCATAAGTCTGAGTACCTGGAATGTTCATAAGAGTATTTGATGGGTGATATTTCTAATTCATACTAAATGTATTGAAATTCATTTGAAATGAACTTGCCGCGATTGAATGTAAAGACTTCTTAGTTTTCAAAATTAAGAACAACCATCTTGCGAAACAATTGAAACGTCAACATTTGAAGCTCTAACATGATTGTCAGTGAAACTTTCATGTTATCCACTATCACTTAAAGAAGACACATATGCTGGTCCCTAAACATCCACATGGATTAGAGAGGGGCATCCACTGGTTTGCGGAGACATGGATGTTATATCGGAAGATCGAATACACTGGCATTGGTTTTTATAGTTTTTCAAGAGGAAGGCGTAGCCACCAAGGATATGGATGTTATACTATGTCATAATAGGGTCTCGAGTGTGCTCATAAATGTGTACAACCAGATCTCTTATTTTGAATCTTCATAATGAGCTTTTTTCAGAACATGTTTTTCTGAAGACAGAAAAAGATCACATTGATTAAGTGTGTTTGTTCTTTTTTTATATAGGTTCATGATGAGCTTTTTTCAGAACATGTTTTTCTGAAGACAGAAAAGGAGCACATTGATTAAGTGTGTTTGTTCTTTTTCTTATATAGGGGAATGTTTTATTTTAATTTAGGCACATAAAATTATTTGGCGAGTTTAGAGAAAAATTCGACATCTTTCAACCAGAACGAACAATAAGAATTGGGAAAGCCACTGCCTATTGCGACCAAGCATTGTTAGAATATTGAATCATGCTCTGAAAGAACCATTGTCAATAGATGATCATGCCATACTACTGAGAATCTTGAATTAATTGTCTATGTGAGAGATAATTTAATGTGTGAAATGAGACTTCGAAAAAAAATTGGGGCATTTGTATGTGGTTAAATCGAATTACCATTTGGTTCTTTATCCATGTTGTTGGACGCATTAAAAACATTTTCTTTATAACTTGGGCTAGAAGACGTTCTAGTGAAATTTTAAGGCGTAATACTTTTAATATGTCATGTGACTAAAAAAGAAGCATTTGAGGTGGACGATCAGGGAAGCATTTGAGGTGGACGATCAGGGGCTTTGTGTGCTTAGAATTCAGTGGTACAACAGTGCTTCCAAACTTCTGTATTTAATTCCTAGCAGTTCTATTGATTGGTTAAAGGGGAATGCTCAAAAAGACATGGAAGTAGTGATGAGAGATATGTGTCGTATTGTCTGATTGAGGGTATGACCCTTGATAGAGCGGAATAGCGGAACATGATTCGTGTAACCGACCCCAATAGTTGGCATAAGGCTCAGATGATGATGATAATGGTTAAAGGGATGCTTCTTCCATCTTATCTTCCACTTTCCTAGTTATGGAGGGAGCAATGTTACCAAATGTAATATGCAGAAGATGATGGTAGAAAGGTCAGAGAAATTCAGCTTATCCTTTGCATCTTTTTGAGGAAAAAGATAGGGAGGCATCATCATCTACTGTTGGCATAGAGTGATAAGACATTCTGGTCAGAATCTTGCTTTATGTAGTTGATACGTTGGAGTTCTATCTTGTTCAAAATTTTGAAACTCTTATCTACTTGATAATTTTGGAGCCTTTGGTCTGATGGTAAACTTTTTGAAGAACCATGAATCCATGATTTGTTGGGGTAATGACATATTGCTACAGTTAAGATGAAGCTATTGAGCAATTAAGGCATGACATTTAATGGCGAAAGAAGTCAATAAATCTCCATCTGCCCTTGACCCATTCATTTTTTTTAATTAACTAATATGGACATGATGGAAGAGCAATGGGGATTGGTCCTGAAAATAACGTCAAAATACATTGCGATAAAATAAAATAACCATAAAAGGTTTTATGAGTAATAATTTGCAAACCCAAGTTGTGTGTAGGAGGTGAATGGAAAATAATTGCCTGTTATAAGTTTCCTAGTTTGGAAGTTCCAAGAAACTACCTATGTTTAAAATATTATAGTATTTTATAAGCGTGTGTATGTCTTACTGCTTATGTTTTGCACCATGCTTTATAAAGTTAACAGGTGGATAGTGAAAAAAAGTTCCCCAGAAAAATGAAACACAGAGAGAAGAAATAGAGAGGATTTTGATGCAGTTGAATGCTAAACATTTAAACAAAAAATACTATGGCATTCCATAAAATTTCCTTTTTTTGTCTCCCTACTGAGACCGTAATCGTTGGGAGCAGATTATAGGATCATTGCTTGCCCAAGTTCAGTAGTTAGGGAGTGCCATGGGAGCACCCACGATCCCACACAATCAATAATAGTAAAAGAATCCAAATAAGGAAAAAAGTTAATGTGTTTTTGATGCTCAAGTCTGCTTTAACTTTGGTTTAGAACATTTTTTTTAAATGCTAATGCAATATGCGGTCTGGAGCGCATCGCTCTAGGCTATAAATGTGGAGAAAGCCTACGTGCCTGCATATGCATGCATCACCTGTATATGCTGGCGCATCACATCATGAGTGATGCGCCCAATGCTAGTGGGCAGAAAGGATGCCTATAAGCATGGTTTAACACTGGTAACTGTTTTTTCGATAAGTTTCTTGTAGAAATGCTTGAAGGCTGGTAACTGCTTTAAATGGTGATAAATTCTATCTAATTTTAGCATTTGCCTCAAATATCATGGCGGCATTTTATTTTTTAGAAAGTAGCTAATTTTCTTTTGGCACATGAAGGTCACAATCACCTTTATCCGTTGATGTGAAATCAGTGGCTAAGGGTGTGGCATTGACCAAGCTCAAAGGCCGAAAAAATTTCTTGAACTTTGTGGCACACTTGTAGATGTCATATCTGACAGCTAGCGGTGAATGTGACTTTCATGTACCAAAGGTACAATCTTATAGTATACAGTACCCTTTCTTCTTTCTTTTTTTTTTTTTTCGATTTTTTTCATTTTAATGGTCAATAACTTTATCCCCTATTCTTTATTGTTAGAAGTTTAGCAGTATATGAAAATTATTTAGTATCATTTGTAATTTGTACTGATTGCTGCTTTAAGACATTGTAGCTGTACTTCAGGACAACATATGATTTACTACCTCTCAATAATTCTGTAATTTTATTTGTCTTATATATTGGCATATTTCCTTCTTTGTTGTTCAAAAATTTCGAGTACAAATATCTCTATAAGTCTTGAATACAGATTTGACTTCTTTGCAGTTTTCCATATATTATGGGAATGGAATGTGTGGCATTTGAGCAATTCAATTTTTTTATTTTTTTTTATTTCTCACAATAGATATAAAAGATAAGATTTAATACCCTTACAGCTGATGTATGGTTAGTTTAGACAGCGGTGATATCTGGTGTATCAGCATTTCCGTGGCTTATTAAACCTATTTATGGTTTTATCAGGTCTGAGTTTGGTTTTGTTGTCTCTTTCCAATTTTCTTTGAATATTATAACCTTATGTTTATATTCTTATGTGAGTTCCTGCTGTGGCAGTGACTCCTATGCACTTTTTGGTTACCGAAGGAGGTCATATCTTGTTCTTTCCGGGCTTCTAGGGGCAGTTTCATGGGGCTTGATGGCAACTTTGGTGAACAGTAAATATAATGCTGCTTTATGTATTCTTCTTGGCTCTCTTTCAGTTGCCTTTGCGGATGTTGTAAGTGCTAGAAGGAATTTTTCCATTTTATTTCAATGTCATACTTTTGAAATTTTACTTCTGCTGTTTCTGTTGTTTTGTTATCCTTGCATACATTGTTATATTGTTCTTTTGCAACATATAGCTTATGTGTATTTTTGGCATGAATTCAACCACCCTAAAAGTAGCAGTTATCTCCTCTCTTTTTTTGCAGTTTCTGCATGCTGCCACACGATTGGGGTGATCATCATTGTCATCTCTATGAACTGTGATGATGATTCTGTTGTTGTTATTTAAAATATTAAATGAAGTATGTCTCAAAAATTTCATGAGAACATGGATACTGTAGGTTGTATCGGTACTATATAAATCCTCTAAGTTAAATCTAAGTTTAAAAATTAAAACAACCAAGGTATTCTTTGATCTAGAAAAACTCATTCTCAGCTTCATTTTGTCGAAAACGACATGCTTGAGAAATGAGGATAGTTTTCTATTGGACATGGGTATGTGCGAACATGAGGTATGAGCCTTTGGGGAGGTTTCTAAAAGAATATATGACATGACTAGCTTTTCTAATACCTAAAAGAACATAATTGCACAAAGCTGATGGTTATTCATATGCCTATGTGAGAGGAAAACTAGTTTAATCTGATATATAACAAAAAAACAAAATTTCTCTGGATTGATTATATTCTTGGTATCTACTCCAGACATGACGTCATAGGCTGGAAATGTCTTTACATTCATTTTTTAACATTTTCCTGGTAATATTGCAGAGATTAATGGAGTTGGGAGCATTTTTTGATTGATTCTGTGTTGTAGGGGACCTTATTCTCTTTGATATGTAGTTATTGGAATCTGTGGCACTGTAATAACTGCAATATATTTTGGGAACCTTCTCTTTTTTATGATTTATGACTATCAATAAGAAAAAAGGGATTGTAGCATACAATGCTGAGGCTTATGTTATAGGTTGTAGATTCAATGGTGGTGGAAAGGGCTCGGGGTGAGTCACAAAATACATCTGGATCTCTTCAATCTTTATGCTGGGGATTTTCTGCTTTCGGTGGTATTGTGAGTGCATATTTTAGTGGCTCACTTGTGGATGAATATGGTGTAAGGTACGGTAGTAAAATTTGACTGTTAACTATTCGGTTATTACTTGTGGATGTTTAAATATTTTATTGACGCAGCCCATCAGTGTTGATATCTTCTGATGAATGTGTAGGTTTGTTTTTGGAATCACGTCATTTCTTCCTCTTATGACATCTGCGGTGGCTGTTCTTGTCAAAGAACAGCCTCAATATGACACTTTAAGAGGTCATAGTGTTTCTCAATCAGTTCAAGGCTTAGTGGAGAACTCGAGACAGCACATCTTACAGTTGTGGGTCACAGTCAAACAACCCAACATATTTTTGCCCACCTTATTTGTATTTTTATGGCAAGCAACTCCACAGTCTGATTCTGCCATGTTCTTCTTTATGTAAGTTGCTTTTATGTAGGGCCTCTTTATTGTTGAATTTTATAATGATATATTGCTGCTTGGATCAGTTTAATTTCTGAAAGGGTAGACAAGTGTTAACAGTTAGGTGTTTGTAAATGTCTTTTTTTTTTCTTTTCCATTTGTAAGTGGTAATTTGTGCAATCTGTCCTCTTTGAATGAGGTGGTTTTTGAAATGTGATTATGTTATATAGCCCACATATGTGCAAAGCAAAATATGAAATGTAGGAGAAGTGGAAAAATGGCAGAAGCACTTAGGTTCTAGAATACACATGTATAAAGAATAATAAAAGAGCAAATAAATTAATGCAGAGGGCAGAAGTTCTCTCCTTATGCGGGATGATGTAGTTAACATCCATGTTACCCTAGAGCCACCTTGTGTGTCTTGATAACTTGTTACTTGGAGGGCACCACAAAGAACTTTCTCTTGGATGAAGTGACAATTTTCGATGTGCTTTGTGTGGGCATGGTTCAAAGGCTTGCTAGCCGTATGTACTGCTCTAGAATTGTCATAATGCAATATAGTGGGCTGATAGAGGTTAATGCCAGAGCTAGATAGACGTTGAGTGATCAATTGATGGCAGGGATTTCGATGATAGCACAGTGAGCTGTGAGAAGAGCATAGCAGCTAGTGACTTGAGAGGAAAAAGCAGGGGGTTGTGACTTGTGAGTTGCTGCATTGAATTTGATTTCTTTATAGTGATAGCATGTGTAAGATGTTTGGTGCATGAAGTGTGGGTTGATCTATATCATCTTGAATTTTTTCTGCTTTCTCTTCCTTTAATTTTTTTTTTTTGAGAGAAAGTTAACATTCCCGTTTTGGTTATCCACGTGGTCTCTTTTCCCCAGCCAGGTAGGAGACCCGACAAATAAAAATCCACACACTAACTCTTCAACGCTTCAAGAGTACTATAAACTGGTACTTTCTTCTTTTATTTTAAAAATAATAAAGTCAACTCTTGTCCTACCAGTATTGGAAAGAAATCCATTTCCGCTTCTTCTGAATCTGCCCATTTTGGTTATCCACATGGTCTCTTTTCCCCAGCCAGGGTAGGAGACCCGACAAATAGAAATTCGCACAAACTAACTCTTCAAGAGTACTATAAACTGGTACTTGACTCTCCTGTGATAGTACATTCTCCCATAGTAAATTTTCCATCTATGCCAACCAAGACGCCGACAGCATTGTAGGCGCCAAGCCTTTTTTTCCTACATCACAAAGTAATAGTAGAGTTATAACAAATGCCTTCCTTTTTTGGAGTGCCTGGTGTTGAGTCATTTAAATGGGATATCATTTCTAATCATTTCTTACTGATTTGAAAGATTGAAAATGATGCATCGTTCCTTGTGATGATCTATAAAGAGGGAAAAAAATAAAAAAGTAAAATCAATACATCAATGTACATAATATTGCCCACAAGAAATTCAGTTAGAGGTATGCTTGAATTCATAACTCACATAAATATTTTAATGGATGGTAAACAATATTGTAATATCTTATTTTCTATTCACTTTGGTGTATGAGACACACCTTACTGGTATTTTGCTGCAAAGGATTTTATGGTCTTGCTTCATTGAGAGTTCTGTTGGGATTTTTTTGTCTAATCTTAACCGGTTTTGGACATTCTCGATACAGGATTTGTCAGCATGACATGCAGTGTATTTGGGTTATATTTTGTTTCTTTTACCTTCACTAAATATTGCCTTCTCGTTGTAAGTTTGCTATAGAAGTTTCAGAAACGTTTACCTCATGTATGTGGTAATCTATATTTCGTCTTAGTTCTTTCGTTGAAAACTCGCAATTTCCCTCTTGAGAAGTTGTACTTTGCCCAGGTGATTTTTTTCTCAAATGACTTGGTGCAATGGCAATACTGAGAACTAAAGTATGAGGGATGGATAATGAAAATGCATTCACTTTCGATTAAAAAAGCCAGAAATACATGTTTTTGTCGAAACTAAACCAAAATAGTTTCCGCTTTTCTTTATTTGATAAAACTCGCATGGCGTATTTCTAAATTGGTTAGAGGTATCTGTAGTTTTCTCTGAGAATACTCGATTGGTTTTAAGTCCTCTGAGAATGTCTATGATTCTCTGAAGTTGCAGAATATCAAGATGGGTATTGGGCCAGCTATGATCGTCTCGATTCCCCATTGCAAAAATGGGCATAGTTGGTAATATAAGGTCTGATAGAACCATTGAATTTGGAACATGAAATTAGTTGTGTGAAAATCCATAGCACTGTTTTCGTGTGACTCTCCCCTTGATTTTATCATGTAAAGGGCTTTTATCTATAATTGGACTTGAATGGTATTTCTTTTCCCATATCCCTCATTCAATTCTTATAAATTTGGATTTATTGTTCCTATGCTATAATTGGATATCTTTTTATCTTTTATTGCTTCTGATTTTGATTTAAAATTTTAATATTTAATGTCAATTTATGTAATGTATTTGTATTTCTTTTATTTTTATTGATATTGATGTTTCTTAACGTCTCCGTTTTCATATTATATTAAACTGAATTTCATGTTGGATCTGTTTTCTTTTTACCTTTTATTGCCTCTCATTTTCATTTAAAATTTTAATATATGATGTCAATTAATTACTTTTGTTGCTGGAGCAGTTAGGAACTTTCTAGGCATTTTATTTGAAGTTAGGGTGTTTATTTTTAAGTTGCATTTAATTGGGATTGTTTGAGTCATTTTAAGTTAGACAAAGGTCATTATGGGCTTTTTTGCTTAACTTATCACATGGAGGGTCAATTTCTTATTTATATGGACAATTAATGTCCTTTGAACAGTAAATAGAGACTATTTAAGAGGTGTGTGGGAGTCGTAGAGGCTATTCCACGTGATTTTCAGAATTGAAAGAGAAAGAAAAACTTAGTTTTTTGGAACCCTAGCTTGAATTAGGAGGAAACCCTAGGGTTCTCCAAGTTAGTGCTTATGTTTGGTTAGAAATTCTTGCTGTTTTTACTTTTTTCTCAAATTTCATGCATCAAGTTTCATTGCATTCTCAATGTGAGAGGAGAACAATTTGTGATAAGAAACTAACATATAATAAACTAACATGTAGGCCGTAATATCGTAAGCAAATGAATAATTGACTAGACCACTGATAAATCCATATAACTGGATCACGTTTTAGAATATGTGAAAGTCACCATGTGTGACAGGTTTGCTTCAACCCATGTATTGCCTTCTTAAGCCAAAGAACCTTAGTCTGTCTTTCTCCTCCTTAATATCTTGGTGGCTGCTCTGTATAAACTTCATCCTCTAGGTCACCATAGAGAAAAGCATTTTTAATATCAAGTTGTTATAGATGCCATCCATAGGTCACAACAATGATAAAATGATACAGTTAATTAGACTATGCTCCTGTGTGCATCCCTTGGCCAAATTGTTGCGTTGACCTGTTCTATGCTCCCATTAGCTTTGTATTTGATCTATACACCCATCTAGAACCAATCACAATATTTATGGGTTGGCCTATCAACAACTTCCCATGTGCCACGTGTGGGTCGTCGAGGTGGGATAGGAGAAACTTAATCACAGGAAGGTTAGGCAGAAGTAGTTGCTGCAATGCCTGAAGAAGAAGGTGGTCATGTGTGATCCATAAGAGCCACACTAGAAGGTGTAAGTGCCATGCCACCCTGGATTGATAGGTGATAGGTGGCGTTTGTTGCGGGGTATCAGGATGCGGCCACAGGCTATTGGGAAATGGATCACTATTGGGACCAGATGACCAATATTTGCACATGCAAACTAGGAGAAGAGTTCTAGCTGATGACACTGGAACAATAATGACATGTATGCTAATGGGGAATGCAAGTTTAGTAATACAAGGAGTAGAGACGAGGAAGTAGTAAAGATTGACGGCCAAAAAATACCAAAAGAATTAGAGCTGGGTGAGCGAAGTTGAGATGTGCAACCGGAATTTTATTTGATCGCCTCATACCAATGAAGCTGAAGGGCAAGTTCTATAGGACAATTGTGAGACTAGCTTCGCTCTATGGGGCCGAATATTAGGTAGTCAAAAACCAATATACTCATAGAATGATTGTAGCGGAGATGAGGATGTTGAGATGGATGAGTGGCAAGACAGGAAAGGATAGAATTCAAAATGAATAAATTTGGAAAACTTTAGGTGTGGCACCAATAGGCGATAAGATGAGAGAGTAGACTTAGATGGGACGGCCATGTGTGGCGCAAACCCAATACAACACCTATTAGGAAGTGCGAGTTAGTTCAAGTGGAAGGCTAAAAAAAGATAAGGGGTAGGCCCAAAAGGACATGGTTGGAAGTAGTAAGATAAGATATGGGGGCTTATAGCCTCACTGAGGGTATGACCCTTAATAGAGCAGAATGACGGACCGAGACTCGTGCAGCCGACCCCAATTAGTTGGGAAAAGGTTTTGACAATGATGTTGCTGATGGGAACAGAAGAATGCTGTTGATGTGGGAAGCTCTCATGATCTTGGAGGTGCAGATTGTGCTAGGGAAGTAGTGACATTTCATGTGTCAGTCATGTGCTTGGCTAGATGAACATGTTTAGTGGATGTCATGTTTGGGTTAGAGATGATTGATGGATAAATAGCACAGGGAGGTTGATTGCTTCCCACGATGACAGTGCTGTCTATCCAGTTCGGTATGAGGAAAGACGTCAAAGAATGCTTCTTGCAATATGTTGGGTTCATCACGTGGGAGGCCATTCACATGAAATGACTTATCATCGAAAACAGCATGCCTAAATACATGTATCCTGTTGGCTCTGGAGCTGAACATCTATAGCCTTCATGGTGCTCGTCATAGCCCATTGACATGCAAATTTCAGCTTTCAGGGCAATTTGTTGCATTGAAGGTTGTCAATATGGACATAATATATGCATCCAAAAGTTCTTAAACATGAATAATCACGATGGACTTCATGTTTGCAAAAATGGACTATCCCCCCCAAGTGCCTTGGATAGTATCCAGTTAATCAAGAATAACAGACCTAGGATACACCTCGTCCATAGGCCGGCTCTCAATCCACACAAATGCATCATGAAGAGGGTAATTTTGCCGATATGCTTGTGTTTTCGTTTGGCAATACCATTTGTGCAGGTGTGTGTAGGAAAGACTTTTGGTGTAGTTATCTTGTTATTGAGGAGAAATTTGGTAAAGACATCGGAACTGTATTCACCCACCATCACTTTCGGATATGAATGATTTTTCAAGAAAACATGTTTTGACATTGACATTGGGACTCTTACATACTCGACAACTTGGGCAGAAAGAATTTTCATTTGAGGACTTTTACAAGGATGACAATAGTCCTACATGTAGATTATCAAGTAAACCAAAATGACAATAAACCAAAGCAGCGATTTCACAAATTAGCCCCTTATTGGAGAAGTCAACACTTTAACACCAAAAAGAACTTTGAGGATCTCAAGGTTCACTCATTACATAGAGATTCCCATGTTTCTTCCCTTCATTGCATGTACTGTTCGAGTGAAGGTCCTTCATAAAAACAGACAATAGAGAAAAGGTAATGTAAGGATTTGACTGATCAGCAATTTGTGACACAAATCAGATTACATTTGATATGAGGTACAAGAAAAGAGTAATCATCCAAAACAAATGGATGCATCTCCTATGCGTGTGATAGGGTGGATCCTAATATCACTGATAACTACAATACCTTTTCCTCAACAAGGGGATAAATTAGATAGCTTATCCACATCACTTAGGACATGATTTGCTGTCTGAGTATCCAGGATCCCATCCTCATTAAAAAGAGGCTGCACATTAAGTTGTGACATAGCAGTTAGGGTTTCATGCTGGCCATGGTTAGAGGATGAAACACGTCGTAATGTGGACAAGAAGCTGATACACTAGTACATTCCTGCTGCATGGTTTGATGGCAACTTCACTTGCAGTAGGTTGGAAATTTGCTGGAGGAGGATGAGGAAAAGTCTGTGACCAGCCGCTACACGTTGATGTCCCTATTCCTATCCTCAATTGTTCCTTGCATGGTCGTGGACATGAGATTTCCCTTACGAAAGATTCAATAATTTTCGTTCTGATGGCATGTCCTTTTTGAGATGTGACTTGGAAGAGGAAAACATTGCTTCATGCTCAAATAATAAAGGTATGAGTTCATCAAAAGAGGGTGATGGAAAACGTGTGGTGACCAAAGTGATAAGCATGTGAATTCTGGTCAGGTCCAAGTAATGTTTGCATTACCTTATCCTGTACCCAGAATTTACGATAACAGCCAGCTGGTTCATGAGTACCATAATCTTGTTAAGATACTCATTGGTGAAGACCGGGCCATGGATGGTATTGTAAACGTAAGTGTGGACTTGTGTGTAATGCTCCCATAGTTCCAAGGCAGTGCAACTATCGTGTGGTTGAAGCAACACTTCTTGTCAACCGTGGAGGTGATGTATGCAACCAAAGTTTGACCATTCTTAATCCTTGAGACAGTTTGTATTTTGTATTGCCATGTTCATGCTGTCACCATACTCTTATCTTGTTCCTTGCTGTCACTATTCTCATTATTTCTTCACAAGGTATTCCAACGGCATAGGATCTTATCCATCAAGATGTCCCATAAGATCATGTGCTCAATTAAACGGGGTGATTTGTCTTTTCCAATCCTGGAAATTAGTAGCATCAAGTTTGTTTGAAATGACTTGAGACAAGAATGATGGGTTTATAGAAGTTGCAAGATTGGGGTTTAAAGATTAGGAAATAGAGAGTTTTTATTAGGTTTTTGAGAAAGAGAAGTAGAAAGAGTTTTAGTTTCTTTTTTCTTTTTTTTTGGTGGAGGGAAATATAGAGGTGCAAGAATAGGGTTTCAAGAGTAGTGAAGAGAGAGATTTTGAGGGAGCTTAAATTTCTTTTTAAAGAGGAAGCTTTTGGTTTTTGAGGGAGTTTCAATTTGTTTTTGAGCGAGACATGTCGATAGAATTCTGGTGTGTATATCTACACGCACACACACACACATACATATGCACACACGTACAAATGAATTGGGGTTGGTCATATTACCTGACTACCCTTTCAGAGACTGCTCATATACATACGAATGAATATTATGAAAGTTACATCCTTGTCCTCAGCTCACACTTTTGTTCTTAGCATGGAGTTGGTTGCTGGAGAGGTGGGATGACAAGGGAGACAGCAATGGCAGGGGTGCACAGTTGACCAGAAATGTGCCTTTTTTTTTTTTTCTGTGCTTCTTTGTTTTGGTGTCATAATCAGAAAATAAATGGAGAGGGAGTCATTTATGTGCTGTTGAGGAGGTAGAAATTTTTTTGTGGTCATAATGGAGTGAGTTGGACGCATAACCAGGAATGAGAATTCTTAGCCCTCCTCTTTGGGTGATTCCATGCATCTGAATGTACGCCTCCAATAGTTAGTCACTTGTGGTACCCTTCTTACGAGAAATGATACACTGTGTAATGCTTATGCGTACATCACTTACCATTTTTAATGCATGAACTATAGAGGTACTGCAGGAATCTGTATATGCTGAGGAAGCGAAGAGGTTGCAGTCTGGATTTATAATTGTGCTAAGAAATTTGTAGAACCTGTTTTCATTAATCACCTTTCATAGCTTCGTAGTTGACTTCTTGTTCTTTTGTTGGGCTTTAATGTGGCTTGAGAATTATATACTTCTCTTAATGGTATCTATTAGTTGCTCCAGTTTGTTCATTTTTTCTGTCTTAAGATTTTTTTGTATTTTGTCCTTCCTCTATTTTTAGTAGTCAACATGAATTGCTCACCATAATGTTTTCAGCACAAACAAACTTGGTTTCACTCCAGAATTCTTAGGTCGAGTCAAGCTTGTAACTTCGGTGGCGTCCCTTCTGGGTGTTGCTCTTTATAATGGATTGCTCAAAAACATTCCCTTGAGAAAGATCTTTTTCTGGACAACCATTATAGGTGCAGGTCTTGGGATGACACAGGTATCTGTAGTGAAATGTTTGGACTTGTGGCATCCTAGCTTGCACTTCTTTTCTTAAGTTCACTTTTTCTTAATTATTTTGAAATGCTCAGGTATTGCTTGTTACTGGACTAAATCGACAGTTGGGTATCAATGATGAGTGGTTTGCTATTGGAGATTCTTTGATTCTAACTGTTCTCAGTCAGGTAAAGTTCTGAATTATTTGTCATATGAGATAAGTTTTATGGGTTTTTTCACCTAAGTTCTAAAGCTGCAGTTTCTAATTTCTAATTAAAAACACTTCTCTGGTTCAAATTGGGCTTTTCCATGAAAGTTATGACTGTTTGATTTCAATTTTTTTGTTAAATGCTCTTTTTCTTTTTGTAATTGGCCAAATGGCAATTTGGTCAATTATCATTTTCTTCTTAGGGGTGTTTGATTTCTTCAATTGAATTCCAATTTGTTATTATGAGGTGTGATGGTGGTGGTGGTTATGGTGGAAGAGCAATGTGGTGGCAGCCAGTGCGGTAGTGATGGTGTTGGCTAGGTTGTGGTGTTGGTGGAGGCCGTGTGGTGTGGCTAAGTGGTGGTGGTGGTCGTGGAGTGAGTAGTGTAGTGGTGGTAGTGGGGAGGTGGTGTACTGGTGTAATGAGAGAGAGAGAGAGATTTTTCAAGGAAGGGAGGTGTTTTTTGGTGGGGGGGGGGGGGGGGTGGTGTGTGTGTATTGTGTTCTACGAAGAGAAAAGTGAACTTCTTAAAGCCGACAGTGCTTCTTCAATATGTTGCTTGCCACTAGTTTGTGTTTCTGGTATAATATTTGTTTAACTGTATGTGAGCCTTAGCATGATTAACAGTTTCTGACCACTACTTGTGTTTAAAAGCATTAGATCTTTACCGTTGGGTGCATATTCTGGCATTAAAGGTGGCAATCACTTAACACACAGAAAACCTGGGATCGTGGAGTCTGGGATCACCATTATTACAGGCCATAATCTAAATATTTATAGTTAGAAGTATGATAGAATCAAGTCAAATCACTGCGAAATTTATATTTTAACTGTGAAATTTATATTCTAACTCTGGTCATGCGGATCCCTGATTAATGCCTGGTGCTTGTGTTTTTATTTTTATTTTATTTTTTAATTTGAAATGATTGGACCTAAAGTCTGCAACTTATGTGGTAGTTTTTTTATTTTATTTTAAGCTTCCTTGAACTATATGATCCATTTCTCTAATATATATATACACACACACACATATATGGGTATTAAAACTCATTGTTTCTTTTTTTTTCTCCTGATGGCTGATAATCAGTAGACTTTGTATGCGACTCATGAGTTCCTGCAAATTTTTTGCAGGCATCATTCATGCCAGTACTGGTATTAGCTGCAAGATTATGTCCACAAGGTATGGAAGCCACTCTTTTTGCCACTCTGATGTCCATCTCCAATGGAGGCAGCGTAGCTGGGGGCCTTATTGGTGCTGTTCTCACTCAACTTTTTGGGATCACAAAGGATAGCTTCTCAAACCTTCCAATGTTGATAGTTCTTTGCAACCTGAGCTCCTTGCTTCCTCTACCTCTCCTTGGGCTCCTACCCAATGATGATGCGGATGCTGCCTCATCAGGTAGCGGTGAAAATTCTCTTGGCAACATAGAGGATCCAAAGGCAAACTAAGCAGACAGGTAAAACAGTGTCTAGTTTGCTTAATTGCAGTCTCTCTTCTTTCTTTCTCTCTCTGTCTCCCTCTTATGCATGCACCACCTTGAATATTCTCTCACTCAATCTCATGATTGAATGTCCATGAACTCTGTCTTTGTCATGACCGTGAATTTTCACATGCAAAATCTCCAATGACTGTACATGGGCAAGTTTTCTCTCTCTCCCGTCATATTTGCACAAACACAAACATTCTTTCATGCAAACCCCACCCATGGGGTCTCTCTCTCTCTCAGAAGTCTTTGGGTCGATTTTCAGGGGCATGAATGCGATTCCTGTGGACTTAGCTATGGCAAGTTGCAGCCCTGCTAGAACGGTCTCCAATCTCTTGACAATCACAGTCGCCGCCTTCGAATATGATGCCCCTTGAAGCTCAAAATCAGGCATGAGCACAGGACAAGTGTCTCATATACCATCTCGAGTGCACTGATAACAGGTGATGGATACCAAATGATTCTTGTGCACTCATCAAACTAATCACACCTACCTTTCTCATTGTTCCACTTCTTGGACCTGACCTCACTTTCATTTTATAAACATGAGAATATTCTCATACATGGGCTGCTTGTTTTTTGCTCCCAAAGACAAAATCGTACCTTCCACTTCAAATAAAGAAAGGAGAAAACAAAAAATAAATGGAGAGCACCTTATGTGCATGGCAAGTTCTCATTGGTTTGCTTTCCCGGTACACGTGGCAATTTCCGATTGGATGTTTCTAATGCTGGCTTACCCTCTTTCTCTAGTAAATACCATAAATCAGAAAATAAAGGAAAATCTTGGTTTGGCAACAAGTATGAGAGAGGCCCCCACCTCAAGTCCATACAGGGCACCCCCTCTCTTTGATATGTTTTTTTGCATGATGATTTGCCATTCCACATGGTAGGCCCCACCACATCCATTGTCCATGTGTAATGTCTCGGAGGCCCTCACCATGACCAAGGTCTCAACATGTGCATGTACCCATATGTTGAATATATGCATGCATACTTTCTATGCCCTCACCATGACCAAGGTCTCAACATGTGCATGTACCCATATGTTGAATATATGCATGCATACTTTCTATGCACATACGAGCATTGTATTCCAGTGCATTGACACATGTTATACTTACCAGTAAGTATGTATGTATGATGCATTCATCTTGGGGTCATTGGTGGGATGCGTTGGCATTCATTCTCGAAGGTCCAAAGGCCATCTGCATTCTTTAATGCGAGAACATGACAAACTCTTCCCTTTTTTGAGCATTTATAGTACCAAAAAGTTTTTGCCCTAATTATGGATGTGAGGGGGCTCAGGGAGATGGCATATATCCTTATCGCAATCCATGTTACAATGACATGCTGAGGATCCAATACCATTGGCGTGTCAAACTGATGCTGGTTCCCATGTCCGTTGTTTCGGGCCGCTCGTCGTGCTTATTCATGGTGGTGTTCCTCTTTCTAAATTAAACCTAGTGGTGTTCCTCTTTCTAAATTAAACCTATAAATTGCATTTTTGTGGTAGTTGATATATACAGTTACAAAGAGGTTGATGCACATATATAGTGGACTTTTTAGGATGTGTATGAGAGAGAGAGAAAGAGAGTAGTTAAGTAGCCCTCGAAGTGTGGCCTTGATGGAGCGTGAAATCATTTTGTGCGTGTGTGATGTAGGGTTCTCATAACACTTAGCTTGCGGAATTGGGAATCCCAAACGTTGGGATCCCACCCAAGTTCGTGTACATGATTGACTATATACGAAGTAGATGAATACAACTATAAATCGAATGTGAGAAATAAAACAAACTTAAAAAACACACGACAACAACACATGATTTACATAGTTCACTCTGTAGGGTTATATCCAATGGTTTAAAAAATGGATCGGTGATCCGGATCGGGCTTCCAAAAAACCGATCCGGACCGGCGAATCGGCGATTCGGATCGGGAATCGGGTGAATCGGTCATAATAAAGCTTAAAAAAAATTCGAAAAAATTATTAAAATTCATTATAAATATTGTTTTTTAAGAATTCAATAAAAAATGAGGGTACTTCATTAAGAATTTTTATGTTTTTGAATGAATATGCGAATATTGATATGTTCTTTCCTGCATGAACCGTCATTCAGCATTTAATTTACAGTATTTTATGCTCATCCCTAC
>NW_006494789.1:55617-67613 GCF_000471905.2 Amborella trichopoda
AAAATGCACTATTTCTGAGACTTGAAATATTTTTATTTGTCATGGTCATACATCTCGATGTCGAGATGATCAATCAAAGGGTTTTTCAACATTAAAACTACCTTTTATGTTGGATTTTTTAGATGCATCCATAGTTCTACTTGCATCCTTGTATAAACTTTTTCCCAAATTGTGCAGTGTACAAAGTCGAATATATTTTCATATACATTATTAAGAAAAAAGAAGGGAAGATGTACCATGCACATTACAGGTATAGTGCACCATGTATTAATTACAATGGCATTCGCCCTCCTTTCTCAAGATGGAAGGTGGAGATGAACAATTAGTTTGTGAGGGTGTCTATTAATAGAACCGTGGATCACCTCCGCTGTCTATTAATGAAAACAATGGTGATGTCTATGATACTCTTTTGCATGCGTTCTTTTGTATTAGCAAGTGGAATCTAAGAAAACACAAAGGGATTAAGGTAGCGTGAGTCACCCAACCAACAAAATAGTTGTGAACTTGGCATTATCAAGGGTCTTTAGTATTTTCTTAGTGCACCTAGGTGCACTACTTTCAATTTTCTTTTTTTTGGTTGAATAAATTGTCAACTTTAAACTAAATTAAGGCACACCTCTAAAATTTTCGAAAAGATGATGTATGGGAAATCCTTGCAATGATCTAAAACTCAACTTTCACTTCAAATTATGAAATTTAGAGTTTGAAAAATGGTGTGCATCAAGTAGATACATAGACACTTAAAATGTTTGAAATAGACAGTTTTAAATAATTTTTTACAAGAGCACTATTTTTAAGATGTGAAATCTGTTTCTTTCTCAAGGTCGAGATGATCAAATCCAATATTTTTCAATATTGAAACAA
This sequence comes from Amborella trichopoda, assembly GCF_000471905.2. The sequence continues at coordinate 56,482 of NW_006494789.1, forward strand.
CACATATATTTCAAGGTTGAGATGATGAAATCCAATATTTTTAAATATCGAAACAATCATATGGAGTGAATTCATTTCAAGGTTGAGATGATCAAATCCAATATTTTTCAATATCGAAACAATCATATGGAGTGAATTCTCGACCGGAGGCGCACCTTACTTCCACATTATATGGTCAGCACCTCATACTACTTTTTCCTTTTGTCATTGAAGCAAATGTTATAGCTAGTTTTGGTCACTGTCTAGTTTCGGTCATTTAAAAAGGAGACCGTTAGATAAATGACCGTTGGATTCAAAATTCAAATTCGAAAGGTACTTCTCTCTCTCTGAACCCATAAATTCAAAAGCTATTTGCCGTTAATTCTTTTGCCTTCCCCCACTTTCTCTCTCTAGAGCACAGAACCATGACATTGCTTCCCAGCAGGGCCTGCTCTGTGAAACACCACAAACCCTAACCATTTCCCCTATCCAAAATCTCTCTCCACAAAGCAAAACCCTCTTCTGTCTCACCTGCTTTTAAGACCCCCCAAACTCAAAAGTCTCATCTCCCTCTTCTGTCTCTCAATTGATCCCGACAATCGTCTCTCTCTCTAGACCCAAAAAAAACACAGAAACATTAGAGGTGATAGATAATAAAATCAAGAAAGAGAAACATGAGCGAGAAGAAGATGAGAGAAGGAACAAAGAAATCTATGGTATGGAACACCACCACCCCACCTCCTACCAGAGGAGCCCCAGAGACCAGCTCCTACTTCCCAAACTGCCTGAAATCCGCAAATTGCAATTGTGAAATGTGCCTAGCAAGCATCTCTGCAACCCTCGATCTCCTCCCCAATAACTCCTCTCTCTCTTCTTCTATCTCCTCTCTCTCTCCTCTCACTTTGGCTTCCCCTTCTCATCCTAAAACCCCAATTCGACGAAATTCTCTTTGTCCTCGCCCAAATATTGCTGGCTCGGCCCTTAGGTCCACTGCTAAGTCCAGGCCTATAAAAAGCAAGACTTTGGAGGATGCTAAATCATGGGTAAATTGGAAAATTTGTGGATTTTTGGGTTTGGTTCTGGTGCTGGGATTAATGGGGCTTTCTGGTTTAGGGCTGTTTCCTTTCAAGGGATTCAGGCCTTCTTTGACGGCAGAGATGGTGGGGGAGTTTGGGTTGGGGGCTAGGATTGTGACACGTGCCAGTGAGAGGATGAATTTTGTGGGGCTTAAGCTTGAGAAGATTTTACCTGGGCAAGTCAAGAATTGCAGTAGTTTGGATTCAATATGGACATTGAACCAGGTAAATTTTTACTGAATTTTATTTTTATTTTTATTTTTTTATTTTTCTTTTAGTTTGTAATTACTCCCATTATTACAAAATCCGATGCTTAATAGTAATTATGACATTGTGTTGTTGAAATTACTTGACTTAACATTTGTGAAGCCGTTTTCAGGAGGTTTATCTTTATGTATTTTTTATTTTTTATTTTTGGGATGGTTTACTTTTTCTTGATATTTTTCTCATGGATTGATCATTTAATCCTATTTAGTAATAAGTGATTAACTGTAATTCAGCAATATGTCATTCCAAATTATTATTTTTCCGGAGATGTTAGCAATTGGCGTTGATAGTTGATAAAAACAATGAGTTTTGAGAATTAGTTATGAAATCTAATTGAAATTACAGGATGGTTTACTGTTGTGTTCTCGCTGCGTGCTCTACGAATCAATGGCAGAGGAAGTGTCTGTGTGGGGTTGGCCCCTCAAGACCGCAGGGGTGCTCGCTGCCGGATTCAGTGACCGTTCCTTAACCATTTTGTCCGGCCGATTACTCGAGGTCTCTCACTCTGTGTCTCTCATTTTCATGAATTCCAGATTGCTCTGGTAACTCTCTCTTATGTTCATGAAGCTAAGATCTCTCTCTCTCTCTCTGTACATTGGCAGTGGCCCGAAGGGAAATTGGAGGTGACAGTTCGTGGGGAGAACAGTTCATGGACGCAGAAGAGATGGTCGTCATCAGTGGCTGAGCTTCATCCGATGACATGGCTCCTCGAGTATCGGAGGCACATAGCTTTGCAAAATGCAAATGTTTTCAGAGTAGCCTATGAATTTTTGAGCTTTACAATCTCCACCAAATTCAAAGAATTGAAGAAGAAGAATCTTGGGATGATGCTTCCTTTTTCCCCCAATTTGTATCTGGACCATGCTCAGGGTGACGATGCATTCAGATTTCCAACTTAGAGTGTGTGACAATAATTTCATCAGTTAGAAGAATTTAGGAATTGACTTTTGATTTCAAAAAGAGAGAGAGAGAGAGAGAGATCTATAGTTGTGGGAATTGGGGAGTATTGAAACTTAGGGTCATGCCTTAGTTTGAAAGTGAGAAAGGGATACTCATTCCTTGCGAGGACAATTTGTGAATGAGTTTTTCTAATTAGGAGAGAGGTACTCATACCTTATGAGGATCATGTTACAAAATTAAGTTAAATTTGTGAGGACTTATTTTTAATTTTTTCTTTAAAATATAATATTAGGTGCATTGTACAAATTTTATTTTTTTATGTTCAAACTAACCAAGAAAAAATCGTTGTACAAACTGCATTGGGCTATAAAAAAACATTTGTTCAGACTTTACAACTGCTACTTACATATGGTAAATGTTTATAAAAAGCTGCAACCTTACTAATAAATGTCCGGGTTGCAGTAATCTACACCATCTATTTTATTTAGTGGGTGTAGATTTGATACTACAGTAAAACACTATTTTCAAATAGCCAAAACTATTTTTTGACCAAAACACCATTTTTTCTCTCTTCCTTTTTGAACTTATTATTTTATATTCTATCTCTCTATACTTAAAAACTCATTGACTACGGGGTAGATGTAAGAAAAATTAGTGTTAGGATTTAAGGTATAATACAAAAAATAATAGGGGTACGGTGTGAAAAAAGTTGAAATTGAAGGGCGTCTATAATTATCCCAATATTAAACCCATCTGTCTCTCAATTTGTCTTCATCTCCAGCCTGTTAATTGTATTTAAGTGATCGTACTCTCTCTCTCAATTCGTCTTCATCTCCTGTTAACTGTATTTCAGTGATTGAAATGATGGTAGCTCATGAAAAAAGTCCAACATGTTTCTCTCCATATAAAAATAAGTCCAAAGAACTTTTGAGAAGGACAAATTTTTAATTTCCAAACATCGAAGAGTAACATGCCAGCCATTGATCTATTTTTGGAAAACAAACAGGATAAGCTTTTCTTTCAAAATAAGTAGTAAGTACTTTTATTGGAAATCTAATTGAAAAATAAAACTTTTTTTTTAGGATAAAGTTTTGGCGCTGCCAAGACCGCACCTCTTAACCTCGTCAGAATGTATTATGACTTAATGTTTATGGAATTTGGAGCTCCAAAAATAATATATTGAATACTTTTAGTAAGTAGGTAACAGTAAAATGAGATTTAGGTAGTTTTTTTTTAAACCTAATCTTTAATCCCCAAATAATTTAGGATTCTTTAGAAAATAACTCTCTCAATGTGCTTTCATGGATTTGAGATTGTAATTAATGTGCACAGCATGAGCATCGTACTAATATAATTATTTGTAAAAAGCAATTGATGTTTTAAATAACACAATTGGGTGTGCAATGCTACATACGACGATCTGAGCCCCCCACTCGGTTTGAGACGAATCCCAAGTAGATAGAGGAATTTTAATAAAAAAAATACTTATGAAAAACTGGTAGACTGAAGCGGTCCGAGGGTTTTATGCCTTCGAATTATCCAACTTCCATCTAGTCAACCTTATAATGTATTAGTAAGGTGCACCTCAAAATTTTACCCTAGAAGATTGTTCCGGCGTCCAAAAGCATTGTAATTAGTCATCTCGACCTCAATATGATGAATTTCAAATCATAAAATTAAGATTTAGAGGTGCGCCTTGTTTTGATTCTTTAAAGTTGAGACCTCATACAAACCTATATATATATATATATAGAGAGAGAGAGAGAGAGAGAAAGCTGATACTCTAAACAAACAAATTTGAGCCCACCTCAAAAATTTTATTAGAAGAGGTTGTTTTGATGTATATATATATATATAGAGAGAGAGAAAGCTGACACTCTAAACAAACAAATTTGAGCCCACCTCAAAAATTTTATTAGAAGAGGTTGTTTTGATGCGCAAATATTTTTAAATTGATCATCTCGACATCAAAATTCATGTACATGAGAAAAACAATGGATTTCAAGTTTTAAAAATAGTGTATCTTGTAGCGTGTTTTTTTACCGTCGATTTTAAAGATTTTCAAGTTTTCATATATCTACTGGATCTATAGTATTTTTTAAGCTTTAAATTTTATAATTAAATATTAAAATATATTTTAAGGCTATCACAAATATTTATATTATTCAAACTACTTTTCTCGATACTATTTGAAGATAGGTTCCAATGTGATTGTTTAGAGCCTCGGCTCCATGCAAACTCCACCTATATATATATATATATACTTTGATTCTTTAAACTTAAGACCTTGTACAAACCAATACATATAGGGTGAGTATGGGGTAAATCCGCTCCCGCACCCCATTGAGATGAGCTGAACATTGGTGATGAGAAGTTGAAAATCGGACGGTCTAAAATGCTGTAAAAACAAGACGCTTTGTCTCTCTCTACTCGCGCCCTTCTCTTCTAATTGCGCTAGGCCTCTCACTAGACCTCTTTTACAGCGTTTTAGACCGTTGGATTTTCAACTTCTCATCACCACCGTTCAACGCATCTCAATGGGGTGCGTGAGCGGGCTAACCCCATACTTTCCTATATATATAATTTGTTCATATGAGTTAATGGGCTAATCCTAGCTTTTTCCATATATATATATATATATATATATATATATATATAGTTATTTAGAATGCTTACACTATGAACTAATTTATCATTGTACTCAACAAATTTTAGTAATGAATCATTTTTTTAATAAGGGTATTTTTTGTTACGGGTTGTGATGTCATCCACATAGGGTGTGACATCACCCACATTGAGCACACTAGTGGCATTTAATGCTCAATGTGGATGATGTGACACATCATATACATGATGTCACACCCTACCTAATGACAAAAAATACCATTATTAAAAAAACATTCATGTACAAAACAAGAGTATATAAATTTCCAAATTTTTTAGTACAATGCTAAATTACTCGTTCATCATAAAGATGTATGCAAGTAGGTATACCATCTAAAAACAATAGAAACTAATGGTCCAAATGTTACCTAATGATAAAAAATACCATTATTAAAAAAACATTCATGTACAAAACAAGAGTATATAAATTTCCAAATTTTTTAGTACAATGCTAAATTACGCGTTCATCTTAAAGATGTATGCAAGTAGGTATACCATCTAAAAACAATAGAAACTAATGGTCCAAATGTTTTTTTACTAAAATTATTATTTCTAGCTTTTAAATTTTATTTATTTATTAATATTCATTATCTCCATGTTAGAGATTACATGTCCTTAAAAATTAAGTTTTAAAATCTACCTCAAAAATAGATTTATTAAGAGGCCCACATTTCTACATATGCAGGTTTGAACTCATAGAAATCGGGTCATATTATATATATAACGTCTTCACACCTATAGGACAAAATGAACAGTGATTTTTCATACTTTCATCACCGTCTAAAGTTCATCGCACGGTCACAATTGTCCGGTAGTGTTTTATTTTTCTTTTTTCTTTTTTTTTTACAAATCGAAATGATCTATAATTTGGAACATGTGTACATCTCAATGAAGCACACCTAATAAAAATATAAAAAAAATATTTCGCGAAAAAACAATTGACCAAAATACGCCCTAAAATTTTCGAGGGTATTTTGATCAATTGTTTTCATGCAAAATATATATATATATATATATATATATATATATTAACCTATAACTCCATGACCGTCAAATGACAGCCACATTCTAAATGATCTTAGTCAACCTCTAAATATCGTTACAATAAGCAATAATCTGAGTGCTAAACCTCTCACAGGACTGAAGCCATAAGTCTCATATCTCTATTTTCCAGAAGATATGTTTCCTCTCCAGCAATTGAAGCTATTAGTTGTCTGATTCCAGTTCCAAGTTCTCTTGAACTGCATTTGCATCGTCAAATGGAAAATCAAAGAGAGCATCATTACTCCTTACACATCTCATCTCCACTCCTCAGTTCACTTTGCAGCCGCCTAACAACTTCGTGTGTTCATATCATTTAGTCTTTACAAGGAGAGAGCAGACAAGGAATCTGAAACCGTAGCCCTGATTTCAGGGTTCGATGAGCACATGGCGTCCAAATCAAATGGTTGAACGATAGAACTAATAGACAATAGAAGACAGCAATGGTCAGGATCCAGCCTGGGTCGAGTTTGTTTTCATTGACAGCATTAGCCCACTCTTGACCAGTAAAAGGCCATATCCAATTGTCCCCATATAGATTATTTTGGCTCAAGCTTCTCCATTGTTGGATCATGTGAACTCAATGGAAATAAGGGTTCAGTGAGCCCAAAGGATGCTCTTGCTAAGATTTATTATTTGGTTTAACAAAGCCAGAATTAGCATAATATATAAAATTTGACCCACATATTGTAGCATATAACACATGCAAGACAAATATACAATTTGTCATGTATATAAAATGCTAAACTAGCATTTGGATGGAAAACATTCCGCTATCAACTACTCAACAGTCCAAAGTTGACAACAAAATGAACTTTCGAGGGAAGGAAAGACTCAACCATCTATTGTTGAGGAGTTGCTATAAGACCCTTAATAAAACCCAATTATAGTACAGAATAAAGTTTAATGATCAAACAATGGACCGTATAATTCTAAGTATGTCTCATAGGGCATAACATCAAACTACTATAATATTAAAATTATAAGGGTGTAACACACATGTAATTAGAAACTACTAATGAACCTGTGAAATATGGGCACAGAGGACAGATCACACACACAAATAGCACAGATTATAAGATACAATCATGAGAAATTCTATCCAATTAAAGATATCGGTGTTTAAAAACAAGTCCACTTGCCTAAGTCCAGTTTCCCTAGCAAGTGCCATCGAACATATAGAGACTCATCCAAGTCCAGCATTTTTCAGCCCATTTAGGCTTTTTTATCACTGAGACTCAGCCAAGTCAAACCAGGTGTGATTTGGCTTGGGACCCTAGCAAGTCCTGAACGGAGTCTTGAGAAAATAGGATAAGAGTTCATTAGGAAAAAACATGATCTTCCTTCATCTCAGGCTCTTGTGAAAATAGGAACTATTTTTGTAAGGGATGTATACAATGATCATACTACATTTTTCCTACAATAATTCCCCCATCCAAGTCATCACATCTGGCAGGTGAGTCTGTGAAATACCACTTTAAAAATGTAGTGTGCTCATTGTATGCTTTCCCATAATAAAAATCAGGTCAAACACCTAAATATATCCTCATTTTAAATAATCTAATTAAAACACACACAGTAGTGACAACTTGGAAATCACATTTTCCAAACAAGTACATTTGAAAGATAACAATAAGAATTCAAATTTATGTTTCAAATTTATGAAGGAAGCTATGAGTATCTAACCAAGAAATCAATGAGAAAACATGTGTTGATAATTTAAAAACATGTTAACATGGCAAACTGTGGTTTGATGGAAAACAAGCATACGTACCCCACTTTAATAAGTAGCACAAATATTAGAGCACAAAATATAGTATTCAAAAGTAAAACAGTACTCAATTTTGACATAAAACAATGTTTTTCAAAGCTAAAAATGCATATTAATATTCTTTAAATAACAATGTATAGTACACATGCTTTGCATTAAGAAATACTATATGCTTTCGCTTACGAAATTGTATACTGCGTTATTTAATACAGAAGATACCGTTTACAATTAAGAAACTCAATTTTATTTACCTCTTTGCATATCTATGTACCATACAGCATTTGTTACAGACTTCGCATTTGAACTATCTAGTCATGCTCACAATTTGTGGAAATCCAAGAGCAATGACATGACTGGAGGAAAAAGGAAAGCAAGGGAGACACAAGCGCCGTCAGATACTTCTAGCACAAGCATAGAGACTCCTTCAAGACTACTGTGTTGGACAATTGATGGGCCTAATGCGATAATGTCTCCATGAAGAATTCTGGTCAGGACTCGGGGTTAAGGGACATGCCAAAGTTGACAATGGGGGGCATTCATGTGTACCCAAATAGTTATTTTAGTCTTCTAATGGCAGAAGAGGCTTCAAGACATTTTATGTCAAAAACTTTTGGGAAAGTAAGCAATTGCTTTCAACTTCCAAACTATCAGGCTCCTGAAACCTTCTTGTCTGGTTTTGAGTGAGGATAACTTGCTTTGACGCTTGCTCCTAGAAATGGCGGGTCCTCATTCTATCCGTCCATGCTTTCAACTTCCAAACTATCAGGCTCCTGAAATTGCTTTCAACTTCCAAACTATCAGGCTCCTGAAATTGCTTTCAACTTCCAAATTATCAGGCTCCTGAAACCTTCTTGTCTGGTTTTGAGTGAGGATAACTTGCTTTGACGCTTGCTCCTAGAAATGGCGGGTCCTCATTCTATCCATCAATGCTTGCCTTTGAGTGTTGGAGCGGTTGCTAGTAGATGACTCAGAGTTTAGGATTTTTTGGATCAAAATGAGACAAAGGCTCCCCTCTAAAGCCCCAGTTTCAAACTTTGAATCTTTTGCTTACTCAAATAAGCGTTTGAACGAGTAGGTCCTCATGTTCCAATGGCAAGCTCAAAGTTTCTTAGGGCATACTTTACTCCGTCTGTGCCCACTCATGACATGAATAGGTAGATAGTCTGACAAAACATCACAATAATCCATTCCATAAATCCCTGCAGTGATGATTCACATATCGTCCTTGAACTGTCAATGGTACATACAGAACCTTGCTCAGAAGTTCCATCTAAACTTTGAATGTTCCTTGAGATGTTTCCAAAGTTGCTCTGATTTCTTTGCTTATGGGACCTCTCTATCACCTATAAGCTTTGATGTTTCCAATATAACTAACTCAAAGCATAGGTTCAGAACCAATATTTTTCCATACTGAACTTGAAAGGTGGCCCCCTGCTCTACTTTGGCATTGGATCCTTCACATCCTTTAGAAAGCAACATGTTGGGGTATACCACAACAGCCATGCAACAACGTGAATCTATACACCATTTTCCTAGGCATAATTGGTTAAATGGACCATGTTATTACTCTAGGTAATTCTGAACATCATGAAAGCGAAATGAGACACTCAAGAATTGTTGGACTAATAAGTATCTTATGACCTGGATCAATGCATAGGGTTTCAACTAATTTGTTCCAGAAGAGTATGCCCAAGTTATCTCTCATTCAGCATGTGTATGTGGCTCTTTTTCACAATTCTCATTCTCAACAATTTCATTCCCATACATTAAGAATACCAAGAGAAGATTATAAATTCAATTCACTTTCATTCTCATGCTCAACAATTTCATTCCCATACATTAAGAATACCAAGACAAGATTATAAAGTAGTTAGATGACATTAAAATTCAATACCACTGTTCTAGTGTTTGGAAGCAAGTGTGGTTTTCTAGAGGACCAAAATTGATGCTGTCAACCTCCCATAGAGACTAGGTGGGGGCCTCATCATTACTTTCCCATGTCACAAATTTATGCTGAACCTTTCTCACAAAGAACAGGTGCAGGGGCTCATCTTTACCAACACAAAGTTAAATGTGAAAAGAAAATACTACGAGGCATATGAATGTGACGAGGATGCAATTTAATTTAGCGTACAACATCAATTGTCCAAAAGAAAACAAATATGCAGAACTTATTAGAAAATTTCAGCCTTCTTGGTAACATACTGTATCCACATTGCAATTTTTTTTCTTGAGGAATATGCTCCATAGAGATCGTTGATGAGGATTTATTAAGTTTGAAGTATATTGAACGTAATTAGATGTCATTTTCCATTATCACATCAATGCAGAAGGTTCATTGTAGAAGAAGGCATTGCTACTAAGTAAAATACAAGACAAAATATTCAAACGAAATAAACGAAAGAATAAATAATCTGAGAAAGAGAGAAATATGTGTTCCATTCATATGAAGGATTTCACATTGAAGAATAAATAATACAAAAAGACAGAAATCGTGGGATTTCTTCACCTCCGATCCACTCGTGAAGGAAACCCTGGAGAGAAAGGAACAGTATCCTTATCTTCTCCTACATTCTTCAACATAGTAAAGGCCAGAAAAGAAAAAAATTATCCATATCAACTAGCCGCTACTGCATTCAGTCGGCGGCAGTACCCTCCTCCTATAAACCGAGCGAAATGTCTGCCCCTCATTCCTGGCAACCTTCTGGCCCTCCTCAGTAGCTGAATCCAAGATCGCTGCAACAGGGTCGGTACACACTTCTTCCTCAGAAAGAGGCTCAAAGAGGGGGTGGGCATCAAGACACCCTTCCATCCATGCCCCAAGCTCTTCGACATCAGTGAGTGTGTAAATGATGCCGCCAGGGGCGAGCACGTAGGCATACTCGGCCAGCAGGTGGGGACTGATGACACGGCGCCGGTGGTTCTTCTCCTTGAAGTGGGGATCAGGGAAGAGGAAGAAGAGCTTTTGGAGCTGCGCCTTGCCAATGTAGTTAGGGAGGTACTTCATGGAGTTGGTGCGCACCACAGAAATGTTGCCGTACTGGCCAGGGTTGGCGTCTCGTAGGGCGGAGATGCGCTCCTTCACATACTCTGTAACCTTGTCCCGCAGCTCCATGCCGAGCATGAGGGTGGTTGGGAAGAGGGGAGAGAGGCGCACCAGGAGCCCGCCAAAGCCGCAGCCGACGTCTGCAAACCTTACAAGAAGAGGAGAGTCTTTTTGTTGGCCTTCAGAGTTTGAGTTAACGTTCGAGAAGTGGGGGAAGTGAAGGGAATAGTTGAAATCGGAGGGGGTGATGGGGATGGGGAAGTGAGAGTCGCTCAGGGGATTGCTGTGGGCTCGAGCCCGGTAGAAACGCTTCCGAGGCAGGCCTTTGCTACTAGCCATTTGCAAAATCCTAATCTATGTTGCTCTCTCTCTCTCTCTCTCTCTCTCT
>NW_006494789.1:68339-85363 GCF_000471905.2 Amborella trichopoda
CTGTTGTCTCTCTCTCTCTCTCTCTCTCTCTCTCTCTCTCTCTCTCTCGCAGGTATCAGTTGCTCTCGCTGCCAAGCCCTGTGTCCCTCACCCAATGCCCCCCCCCCCCCTTCTCTCTCTTCAAATACTATTATTTTTCTTCAATCCCTCCTTCGCTCTACTTGATGGCTTCTCTAGCCCAATCTGTCACTAGGTATATCCTTTCAAAATTTTCTCTACCTAGAAGAGAAAACAATTAAAATGCTCGACTAAGTTAACGATAAAAATCACAAGGAATAGAAAGTAAAAACATGATTATCCCAAATGAAATAAAACAGAAATATAAAAATAACGAAATCAGGGACCTCACAGGCATAAGAAATAAATCTGAGAAAGGAAAAAGAGGAAAAACCCAAAAATATGCATTCCCACATATAGAGAGAGGGGAAAGAAAAAAAATTTAAGACCCAAGATGGAAAGGGCAATGCAATATTATAGCGTGCAAACAAAAATGAAAGCAAAGCAAACACATACTACAGACGAGAATAAATATGATGACTCTTTTACATTAGGAGTGGCCATTGGATTGGTTAGAACCACTGATCCGGCGGTCAACCTGACTCAGAGAAGGTCATGTTGGGACTAGGTCCAGGGCCGGTTTGGGTCCAAATGATGGGACCTGACTCAGAGCAGGTCATGTTGGGCGACCCAATGTGTGTGTGTATTTAAGAGAAGTATAGAAAGAGACCATTTACTTTTCGTATAGAGGTCACAATTACTCTTATCCGCCAGATTTCAGATCAAGTGGTCGTAAGAGTGCCATTGACTAGACTCCCAAGTTTAAAAAAAATTCTCAAACTACGTGACACTTCTAAAGCTATCCAGTGGCTAGGAGCAATGTTAAAAAATGCGGAATCAGCCGCCTGGGTGGCTGCCCGGAGACAGGCGACCTGCCTTTTGGGGAAATGCAGATCCTTGCGGATTTTTGCCCCCCCCCCCCCACCTCTCCCCATTTCATTGTATATAGAAATGACTTTTTTACATTTAATAAGTAAGTTTTGTATGAAAGATATTGTTCAAAACGCAGAAGTCAGAAGTACAGATCAAACATAAACATTTACGACTTTAGATTGTAAATTAAATAGTTAAAACTCAAACACAACATTAAACAAACTAAAAACAAGGGTAAAAAACAATATTCATTCGATTTGGGGCCAATGGACTTTTTTATTAAATTTCTTTTCCAAAGGCCCAAACCAATTATCAAAATCGAAAAATAATAATGCAAATAGTTAATAAGTTATCAAATATATATCATAAAATATCACAAAAAAAAAATACAAATAGCAAAAAAACAACATCATAAAACATAGTGAAAAAAACAAATACATAACCTAATAAAAACTGTTGAAATATACCAACATTCTTGAAGTGGAATTGATATCAGGCCAAAACCCAAATGTTTTGATTCCCAAGTCTCCTCTTTTACAACCACTAAAAGCATCAAAAAGATTGGGAATGAATATCCTTTAATTTCGTGACCATTCAAGGAGGTCGAAAGAAATTTCGATATCCCTACAAATCTTCAAAATCTTGTTTTTTTCTCACTCTAAACTTCACTAACAATGTTTTTGGGAGAAAAAATGGCCCCCAACCCTTTTTCCCCTTTTTTAGGGGGTAAAATGATGATTTTATCCATTACCTGAGTTTTTTTTTCTGCCATTGGGCGAGGCCGCACCTAGGCGGGCGCCTTGAAGGACCCACCTTAAGCAGGCCGCCTAGTCCCAGATGAGGCGTTTCTTAAAACCAAAAAGTTAGGTGTTTTTTCGTTTATTAGCTAAGAGTAATTGTGACCTCCTTATACCAAAGATAAATGGTCTCAAAGATATATTTTATATTATAGATACTCATAAACGATCTCATAGATATAATTTTTATTTTTGTTTTTTAGACCCGAAACCGACCCAACCTGTTGCAACCCGTATTTGACATTATAGGTACTCATTTCAAGAGAATTGGACCATCCAAAACCACCACCCAAAAAAAAATATACAAGCACATTGACGGATGGCCCCCATGATCAGATGTCCTTTTAATCTGGGCTGTTCATTTACATAAAATAAAAAATGAAATTTTGAACATAAACAAGCTCACCATCCACAAATTTATACAGTTTAACATATGCTTCTGCCTTTCTACCCCCATTAAAAGCATTGAATTGGGAGCCACATAAAATATACACAATATATATGATTTACCTACCCCTAAGGGCGTGTTTCGAAGGCACGGCTTCCATGGGTTAGCATGGAAGATGCAGCTTCCCCATTTAAGTGCAATCTATAGCTATTTTGAAAGCTGTGGGAAGCAGCAGCTTCCAAAACATCGTTACAATTCCCATTAACAAACGGGAAGTGCAACAATGACTGGAAGCCACGACTTCCACTTATCAAACACACCCCAATAGTGGTTGAATAATGGATGGAAATGGATAATTTGAGTTTTATCTCAAGGGGCATTCGTGAGCATCCATGACATGTCCATTATGCAGTTCATTACAACCATTTTGGTATCATTCCTAATCATTGGGCTCCATTTCTGTTGGAAACTTGAGAAGCAATAATGCCATCGCAAGCATCCCAACAAAGTGAGGCATCTTGTATTTAAGAAGAGATGCATGTTTTAGAGGCCCATGATCCCGACTGTTTCAGCCGAGAGAGAGAGAGAGATGTTAAGCAACCCTAGTTATAAATTAACTAAGCTTACCATTTTGTATCAGATATCAACCTCAAAATGCATAATACACTTTGTACAACAGGGTACTTTAAAATCCCAGACTTGGATGAAACACCCCTCACTGCTTAGTAGTTGTTACGTTAGATAGATAGATAGATAGATAGATAGAGAGAGAGAGAAAGAGAGAGGAAGAGATAGATTTCACTATTTGGCCAAAAATGATAACACGTAAATCAGTTAAAGATTATTATTAAGCATATTGATCATTTTCCACCTGACCACATAATTGGAACATCATACATGGGCATGTAGTAACAGCCAACCCACCTACAAGAGAGGCTATATCAGCATGATATCTTTTGTAGGTAATGACATCAGCATGACATCTCATGTGTTGTGGATGACACCATCATCATATAAAAACAAGGGAAAATTTTCGAAATGCCAATGAGAGATGCATTATTTATCATTCTGCACATTTGCAACTATTCGGACTCGTGATGCTAAATATTTTCATAAGTATTTTGAAATAAAATCAAACAATATGGGTAAATTGTTAAAAATTTTATATCTTAAGGATATTTTGATAAATTTCCCAAAAAGCAACTTATACTGAGGCATGAACATGAATTTCACACGTCCAAGCCTACTTCAGAAACCATGTAAAAGGATTGAACAAGAACAACTTTCCAATAAATGCAATTAGAAGCTTCATCACCATGGCTAAACCCGGATCCAAAAGCTAACACAAACCCCAATGAATCAACAAATCCATGTATTATCCTGATTACCAAACATTGTGTGTGCACATGAAAACTAATTCAGATATTTCTGAAAACAAGGGCCAAATTGAAAAAGTTAGGGCCAATCTACCCTTTATCATTGGCTTTCAGTGTAACACTCATGTGGAGGATCAAGTCACTAGGACACCTCCATTCATGTATGGTTTTTGTTGACTTGCTAACTCAACATAAGGTCGTACTGAAAGAAGTGGGAAAATACTAAGGTTTAATGATGTCTCAAACAAAACTTCAATAGTATTCAAATTCTACTTGTAGGTGTAACCGTGTAAGTTTGAGAGAGCAAAATGTGGTGAACTTTTAAATACCCAGATCAGTACACAAGTTTAATGGGTGAAATCAACTGGTAGAAACCGCTTAGAGCAATATTTCTGCTAATGCTTGCATTTGAATTTATTTCAAAATATTTCTCAACTTGAAGCCCAAACATTTAGCACAACTGACTCTGTTTTTGTAGTTTTTTACTGCAATCAACCCATTCAAGCACAAGAAATGTATTAAGCTTGATCTTTCACCACTTATGTTGTCACTTGACATGTATCCTCATCCCATGGCTGAAGTCCCATGGCTGAAGTCCTCAGTTTTAGTGAGCCTGAAAATTGTCTACAGTAAGGAACTCTCAACCACTTCAGTCATTGGTCAGTACTTCCAACTAATCCCCACCAAATGCAAGCCACCAACAATAGATCTACAATAAAGGATCATTTTCTACATACACCCAGCTCTATCTCAATCTATAAGAGTAAGAAAAACTTCAAATACGGAAAACTCTGCAGAAAACATTTTTCACAGATTTTAACCACCATTATCTGAGTTTTACATTCTCCCTCGTTTCTAAAAATTTTTTCAGAGAATTCAACTCTAGAGGCAAGGCCAAAGCTATGGAAGATGAATAGGAATGCTATGCACCTTAGAAGTTTCTGTAGAAAGTGCAACTCTGAAAAAACTTTCACAGGTACTCCGGACTCGCTTGTATCCTAATAGTATATTTGTCAAGGCTTGTCAGCATCTTACAAACCCCAAGTAGACAGCATTTAATACCTCAAAGATAGCAGACTAGCATGATTTTGAGTCATTAAATTTTTTTCAAAACCCCTAAATTGAAAACGAAACCAATTCCCCTTGATCGTAGATAAGTTCAACCTCCAGCTAAGGTCTCCAATCGATCGAGGAACTACTTTACATAATTTTCACTTAGTAGTCAATTGTGTAAAAAGAAAACTTCTGTTGTTTTTGGATTATTATCTTTGTTAAAAACAACTAAATCTCTAATCCCAACATATTTTGGAATTCTTTAGGAAATAGTATTGGTTCTTACATGATTTCCCTTTTTTTGGGAAAAATTTTCTTTATAAACATCATTTCCCCACCTTGAATAACAAATCTAAAATAGATTCATCATTGCAAATACTTTTTCTTACTCAGGATATCGTTCTTTTGGCTTGTTTCGTATTAGGTTCGCTTTACTTTCAAATCTTGTATGCTTGAAATAATGCAGTTATAAGGAATTGTCGTTGGAATTCCAACTGAAAAATCGAATAACTCATTAAAATTTTAATTTGCTAATCGATTAATACAAACACTCGTTTTTTTTAGCAAATATTCCTATTGAATTTCAATCTCAACCCTACCTTTCTACTCTCAATGCCCCACCACCGAATTGCCTCTGATAGATATGATCTCGATTGTGAATCCTCCCAATCCAAACCAAGCCACTTGGCCAGTATGCTTGAAATAGTACAGGACCGATCCACTTGGCCAGTACGGCTTCAAAAACACTGTAGTGAAATTACACATAGATTCTCACCTATCCAATTAACCAAGCCCTCCTCAGCTTCATTCCCTCAATCCATATTGCATAAGGAAATGTATACAATGAGACCTCTTATTTTTGGTACAAAAAAGTCTTTTGCCCCTAGCTGTTAGATGTAAAATCCAGAAAAGGGAAATCGATACAGTAACTTTAGGTACAAGGAAGTCGAGATGTAAAACTGGGCAGCTAGAGGCATGCCATTGACTTGCTAGAGTTCAGGTGGGTTGCAGGATCTACTTCATGTTCTACTTGCTGAAATTATTCGTAACTTTCATGAAAGAACATTACATGATCACCAACTTCAGGTATTTCAAACATATGGCCTACAATAGTTCTCCATAAAATTGGTTCGACATTCTTCATAGCAGCCATATGCACTGTATGAATTTACAGGCACTCCAATCTCACGCAAAAGAGTGCCTTACGTTGATCTGAATACCAAAACAACTACATTGTGTCATTTTCCAGTTTCATAAAGAGTAATCCCTATATGGAAAGAATTCTCGTTTTAGAATCAATGTCAATAAAGCTTAAGTTTAAAATCATACAGAATTTCAGCTTAATAGACCCTCTGCAAACAAATGAAGTGCCTGGTAGTTACTCATACAAAATAATGAAAACCATTTCAGTTTAAGGCCACAGAGAACCGCATGGTATGATTAAACGGCCAAAAATAAAACTAAAAATTAAGAAAACACAGCAACGAGCTTCATGAGAACTACAAAATACACATACAAAGACACTATGATATAAACAAAAGTTGAAGCTCTTACTTGTCGGATTTCTTCCAGGTTTTAAGCACCCCGGTCCTCAATTTGGGACCATTCATCATTGAGACATCCAAATCGGCCGGAACATGGAACTAACGGCGAGATCAGCGAGAAAACCGCAGGAAAACCCTAGCAAAAGCGTCTAGCCGCTTTATAAACCAGAAAGCGAGAGTGAGAGAGAGAGCTACAAACCAGAGGAACTAGACGGCGCGTATAAATTTAAAACTACGGCGCAATTGAGATTTAGGGTTTGGGACGTATTTAAAAGGGGGAATATCATGAAAGGGGTAGAAACCCCTTACGATGTTACTGGAAGGGGTTAAATTTTTTCTAGAGACATTTGAGCGTTTAATTTTATTTTTCTATTAAATCAGATATATAGAATAACTATAGATTTCTCAACAAAATAATAAAAGGAAAAAGTTTATATAAGGTTGCACCTCAAAAATCTATTGGAAAAGGATTTTTCAATGTTGAGAAACGCTTCTAATTGATCATCTCGACATCGAGATGTATGAATATGAAAAAAATAAATATTTTGAGCCCCATAAATAGTGCATCTTGCAACACATTATCTAGACCGACCATTTTCAAGATTTTTATATGTTTATAGATCTACTTAATTTTAACTATTTTTAGAGTTTAAAATTCTATAATTAGATATGAAAATAGATTTTCAAGATAATCCTAAAAATTTAACACCAAAATTACATGTTAAGATAAAATTTGGAGGTGCACCTTAATTGGATTGTTTAAGGTTGCAACCTTATAGAAACCACTCCCATAATAAAAATACCCCTAGTTATGTATTTCAAATAAAAAAAAGACTATAAAAAATTTGTAATGCAACATAATTAGAGGTATTTTTTATAATTTGATAATATAAAGTATTTAAGTGTAAAATGACAAGCAACTCTGTTTGTTCTGCATTTCTGATATTGAACAGTGTGATCCTTATTTGTAATGCCGAACAAATAAGGCTATTTTTGTCATCCGAGGTCAAATTACATAAATGCTTATAATTTGTTCCTCATTATAAATATCGAATAAGGGAAATTTAGGTTTTAAAAAAAAAAAAATATTGAGGAGGTATCTAATTAAAGTAAAAGAAAAATATACCTTCAAATGTTACCGGAGAAAATTTAATCCCTTTAAAGATATTTTAAAGGGTTTCATACCCTTTGATGATATTTTAAGATATTTACTAGTAAGATGAGTATTATATTTTGTGGCCACATGATAAAAACAAATCTAGCGTCATGATTTATTTTTATTTATTTTTATTTTTTATTTTTTATTTTTAAGACAAAAACCCAAAACTTTATTAATCACAAATAGAAAACATTAGTATTACAATGATAAAGAAAAAACGACTGAAGTGGTCAACCACCGCCTCCTCTTTAGCCAAAGAATCCACCCTATCATTTGCCTCCCTATGAACATGGATGAATACCACCACTTAGTGACGACAGATATCCAAAGCTTCCATTCAAAACCTTCTCAAACTCCATAGAAACCTACCTTTCCAAAAGAAAAGTACCAATTGATTATATTTAATGAATCGTCTTCCACCGTCCGACCAAAACTAGCACACCGAATGCTCAATAGTTTTAGTCTACGCAACAACGCTAATAATTCAGCATTATGAGCTATCGCTACACCACATGGCCCATAATATGAGAAGATCTCCGCACCCATGGAATCTTTAACTACTCATCCAAAACTAGTAGGACTTGGATTCCCAAAGAAACTTTTATCAAAGTTGAGCTTAATACATCCATTAACTAGTGGTGTCCATATACCTTTAAGTCTAAAATTCACCAAAAATTGTTGAACCAAATCACACAAATTAAGAATGAGATACATCTTAAAACACCCCATAACGTTCTTTTGTATTGGAAAACCAAAACCATTATTTGTGAATAATCTTATTTTTTATTCAGGCTAAATCTGAATTCATCTCTTTAAAAGTTCATTTGTTTCTTTCCGATCAAACCTCTCATGGCGCAACCGGAAGAATCTGCAACAAAATTAGCGTTTTTTTGGCAGTGATGGAATTACGAGCTGGTCAATAATTCAAGTGTGTACAAAGAACATCCTAGTGCTTGCAGAGCCCACATCCATAATCCATGAACAACGAAGGGATAGATGATCCCCAGTCTCATCTTCCTTACACAAAATGCAAACATTAATAATCAGATTTCCCGTTCTTCGCAAATTGTGAGAGGTTGGATCAGACATAGGTCATGAAGTGATTTGGGTGGGTCACTTTCAATTAAACAATGATTACGCTGGTAAGCATAGACTTTAAATAAATTTATCTAATATCTTTTAATCTAATTGCAAATAATATATCATTCTTTTGATCAAATTTTAAATAGCTCGTCAAATGACAAATCAAAATTTTGAAATTAGTGAAACCTAAGGGTAAGTAGTTTTAAGTTTGAGGTAAAATATTTTATATGGTCGCATAAAGCATAATGTACTTTGGGTTGAGTTTACAAATAGCTTTTAAATTTTAGAAATTTATCATACATCTAAGATTTGAACTACTCAAATTCTTACTCGTGTTTATGATCTAATGTCAAACAGCTTGTCATACTTTTGATCAAATTTTAAATAGCCCAGCAAATGACACATCACGATAGATTTTGAAACTCATCAAATCACACCTAAGATTAAACATTAAATTACGCATATAGTGGTATAGAAACATAACTTTTCAAATAAACAAATTAAGCAAATCTTTTAGTGTTTCCCATTAAATTTAGGTTATCTTATTCCACTAAGATATGCATTATCTTGATAAGCAAACATTACGTATGCACACCAAAACTCGTAGGACTCGGTTGGATCTTAGGGTAAACAAAACCATGTTTTGGATCTTAACATGGTTATGCAAATCCAGATTATGCCAAAACCCGGTTATTGATAAATGATTGTTTGGATAGCTTGTAGATAATACCGAGGTTATGCAAATCTCTCGTTTCGATAATCTATTTGAGTAACTTGGGTTTGCACTATTTAAGACACATTTGGTAGGTATGAAACATTTTCGTGCAAAATGTTTTTGTGTGTAAATTATGTTACACATATTTGGTATGCAACAATACATATAAAAATTTTTCACATTATAAAAACTTTTACCAAATTTTTATAGAGAAAAAACTATACCAAATTTTAGAGAGAGAAAGTACCTAAAAAAAATTAGAGAGAAAAACTTTTCAACATGTTTAAAAAGAAAATTGTTTAAAACTTTAAATTTGATATAGTTTCTCTTCAAATATTTTGAGATAGTTTCTCTCTCTAAAAATTTGAAATTTCATATAGTTGAAACTTTCTCTCTCTAAAAATTTTGATATAGTTTCTATCTCAAAAAAATTTCAGGTAGTTTATCTTTCTAAAATTCAACATAGTTTATCTTTCTAAAATCCAGGTAGTTTATTTCTCTAAAATTTTTGAGATGGTTTCTCTCCCTAAAATCTTTTAGACTGCTCTTTCTAAAACTTTATGCAGTTTATATCTCTAAAATTTAGATACGTTCTTTTTTTAAAACTTAAAATGTTGAGATATTTTATCTCACTGAAAATTTTCAAATATTTCTCTCGCTAAAAAATTTTAGTAGTTTCTCTCTCTGAAATTTGATATGGTTTCACTCTGTAAAATTTTACAATGCTTTCTCTCTAAAACATGAAATTTGAGATAGTTCCTCTCTCTAAAAATTCAGGTAATTTCTCTCTCTAAAATTTTATATAGTTTCTTTCTCTAAAATTTTAAGATTTATTTTCTATTTAAAATTCGAGATAATATCTCTCTCTAAAAATTTAATATACTTTATCTCTCTAAAAAAATTGAGTAGTTTCTCTCTCTAAAATTTAATATAGTTACTCTCTTTTAAATTTTGAGATACTTTCTCTATCTAAATGATACTTTCAAATTTTCTCACTCTAATAAATTTCAAGTAATTTCTCTCTCTAAAATTAGATTAGTTGCTCGCTCTCAAGTTTTAAGATACTCTCTCTCTCTCTAAAAATTCAAATTTGATATAGTTCTGCTTTCTAAAATTCTTGAAATAGTTTCTCTAAAAAATTCAAGTAGTTTTTCTCCCTAGAATTTGATATATTTTATCTCTCTAAAAATTTAAAAAATGTTATTCATCTAAAATTTATAATTTGATATAATTTCTGTCTCAAAATTTTTTTAGAAAGGCTTGGTTAGGTACCTCGATCTCGCCCTCTGGATCTAGATGACCTGGCATCACGTGTCTCGGGTTTCAAGGGAACCCGGGACATAAGATCGCTCTATCGAGAACCTTGTTAGGAAACAAGGGCAGGTATACCAACCGATGAGAGAAGAATTTAAGGTGGGTTCGGGACTTACTCGAGCTAGCTCACGTGGGCACCCTCTTAGATCACGAAAAAAGCCCCCCAGTCGTACAACTCGTTCGGAATTGCCTCCCTTGGCTTGTATTCTCCTGTTTCTACGATCACACACGTATGGTTAATTTTACAAGATAAGTGGGCCAAAGGAGAAAAGAGAAGAAATACAGGCCAAGGGAGGCAATTCAGGTTTGCACACTCAAAGGAGAAAATAGAAGAAATGATGAGATGAGGGTTGGGAGAAGGAAGAAAAGAAAAGAAAAAGACATTTGACCGGGTGGCTAACCTAGCACAGTGGCTAGATTGGTATGGTGATTGACCTGACGTGGTACCAAGAAAGGCACAGAGGCAATACTACTCAATGGCAAAACACCAACACCAACCAGCCCAGCACAATGACGAGTTCGACATGGCAGCAAGACGGGCACAGCAACTTAGATTGGTACAGCGGTAAGCTCGACAGCGAGACTACCATGACAGAGCTAAACTTGGCCTGTCCTTTGGTCAAATGAGAGAAGAAGAAGAAAGAAGAGAGAAAAGGAAAATACAGAGGAAAACCAGAGAGAGGAAGAAAGAGATAGGAGAAGAAAAAGATGAGAGATAAAAAAGAAAAAAGATGAGAAAGAATAAGAGTGAAGGAGTAAGGGAGAAGATAGAAGAAAGTGAAGAGAGATTAAAAGAGAAGACGGAAAAGAGAGAATAAGAAATGAAGAGAAAAAGATAAGAGAAGGGAGGAGAAGAATAAAAGAAAAAAAGAAGAGAAAGTAAGAAAAGAATAGAGTGGATAAGAGAATAGAAGAATAAGAGAAGAGAAGAGATGAGAAGAGGGAAGAAGAAGAAAAGAGAATAAGAGAGAGAAAAGATAGTAAAGAGGGAAGAGAGAGAAAAGAGAGAAGAAAGGGAGAAGGAAGAAAAGGAAGAAGATAGAAAAGAAGAGAGAGAAAGGTAAGAGAATAGAAGAGAGAGAAAAAAGATAGAAAAGAAGAGAGAGAAAGAATAAAGGTGAAAGAAAAAAAGGGAGAATGAAGCATGGACGGCAATGAGCTTCCGTCAACCATGACAAAGGAGAGGGAAGAGAGAATGAAGCATGGATAACTTTCTCTTTCTTCCTCTTCTATCTCTCCTCTTTCTTTTTTCTCTCTCCTCCTCTTTCTCTCTCATATTTCTTTCTTTCACTCTCCTCCTTCTTTCTCTCTCCACTTTCTCTCTCTTCCTATTCTTCTCTATGTCTCTCTCATCTCCATCTCAAATATGCATAGCAGTAACCATTGCCGTGTATGTCTCTCTCTCTCTTTCTCTCTCTTTTTCTTCTTTCCTCTGTTCTATCTGCTTTCTTTCTTTTCCTATTCATCATCTTTCTTAATCTTCTCCTTCCTTCTCTCTCTACTTTCCTTTCATCTCTCTCTTCCTTAAGCTCTCTTTTTTCCTCTGTCTTTCTTTCTCTCACCTTGTTATTTATTTTCTCTCTCCTCTCCAGTTATGCACGATGATATTCTTCTCTCTCCTCTCTCTCTCCAAGACGTGCCTCTCCAACTCAACGTAAAAGCTCGAACTTTATTGATGAATTGAAAGTATGAGGGAAGCTCTTTACAATTAGGTTTAGCATGTATTTATAGAATTGAGCCCTTAACATGGGTGGATGCCCAAAACTATCCTAATTGATGATAGTTACAATTTTTTTGAATTAAAAAAATTAAGAAAATTAGTGCAAAATGACAGTTTTGCCCCTGCCCAACAATACATGGAATTCCAAAACAGTCTCTGCTGCTGCTCAAGAACGTGCATGATCTTCCATAGATGATCCAACGTTGCTATTGTGCCCGTTTGACAAAAAGATGATTGCTTTTTTGTAGAGCTCGTCATATCGATCGATTTGATACCAACTTCGAGCCATGGATCATGTTTTTAAGCCACGATCATGCGACTTGAAATTCATGCGAATCTTGAAAACTTCTGATCGTTTTTGCGCTCGTTTCTTAATGTTTTTGCTTAATTTCTTCGTTGTATTGCACTGAGCATGCCGTCACCATCACGTGGCAACAAACGCAGCTCGATTTCGTGCCTGGACAAAGATTTTGCGATATTGGGTTTTTTTGCCAGAATCTGAATTTCGGCGGCCGAAATTTACAACAACTTTATCTGCTTCGCGCGTGAAATCCGATCCGTCATCACGTACGGGGTTCGGACCAATGTTAGCTTTGGACCTTACGCATGCGATGGAACTGGTTTCGTGTCAATCTGAAGGGTCTAATGTAGGCTCACAGGGGACCTGTAGTGGGATTTCCTCTTGGATGGGAGCGCTGGCTTGAGAGTGTTCAGGGAGGATGGCACATATAATGTGGCCTTTCTGTACCTTCTCGGCAAGTATAGCTTCAAACCCATAGCATTCAGGGAGCTCGTGGCCCCATACCTGGTGATATAGACACCAGAGGTGTTCCGTATGCTGGGCAAGACGCTTAAGTTGTCTAGTGGGCTTGGGAGTGATGAGACCCTGTTGGAGCATCGCCTCAAAGAGGGCCTACAGAGGGTCTGGCTTGGCACTTCCCGGGGCTTGTGTCAGGAGGTCTTCTTGCACTGGTGGAGCAAGGACTTGAGGGTGTCATTCTGGGTTACCATGAACTTCTTGATGCTGCTGCATCTTCTTTGCCAAGAGCTTTGTGGAAACCAGTGCATTCGCTCAGGTCATAGCCTCGTACTAGATGATACGGACACCGAGATTCTCAGTTCCATGGGGCAGGAACTTGGGCTGCCTTGTCGGCTTTGACGTGATTAGACCTTCTTCGAGCATCATCGAGAACAGTGCACGGAGGACAGCAGGTGCCTCGTCATCTTCTTGTATCGTCACTATGTGGGAAGCCTCAGTTGCCTTGAATACTTTCTTTAGCTCTTTGAGCTTTATCTGAACCTTGTTAATAAGGGCTTCGATAAAGTCTTTAAGCGTTAGCACTCTTGAGTGGGGTGGGCTACTCTCCTGTGATAGGCGTCGTACCTTTCACATGTCTCTTGTCCAACTTGTTCTGGGCTGTCGACCTCCAACAGCTGGATCATGTTTTGCTCTAATAGTAATAGAAGCAGCGTAGGAACCCGTTCCTTCTCGAAGGGGTACACCTTGTTCTGATGTTGGATCCAGTAATCGCTTCGATTTATATTTTTAGGAGGCGGGACCCTGTTGTAGGACTGTTGTTTGCCCCTGGCCTGAGGTGTATGTGCCTTGGAGAGATCCAGGGTTTGAGGGGCGGCTTTTTTAATGTCAGTCATGATGACAACTATACTAATCACCGCTTTTTCTTGGTTGCCCCGATTGTTGGAGTGGGAATTCGAGCCAGAGGGTTGCTGACGAGATCCACCATGGTGCTCAGGCAGCATATTTCGTATGCAGGTCTGAACTGCTTCTTTTTCAGTCATGGGAGTGGCATGAAAGGTTGCCAACTCTCTCCATCGAGCGATGAACTTGTCAACTGGCTCACCAGGTTCTTGAGTCAAAGTGAGGAGTTCAATGGTTTCTACGTTTCTCTGAACTTCATAGAAGCTTTGGTAAAACAACTGCTCCATTTCTTGCCACGTCTGTATCGAGTTTGGAGGCAGCCGAGCATACCACTGAAAGGCTGGCCCTTCGAGAGTCTCGACGAACTGATGGAGGAGGAGTCGTTGTCTCTCTACAAGCCACTTGGAAGTGAGTAGTATGCTGGTGAGGGGATGTAGTACCGTTGAACAGGGGGAGCTTCCCTTTTTGATAGTTTGGGAGAAACGGCACCTGGTCAATGTATGAGGGTTATGGCTTTGAGATGCGTCGCTGCTGAATTTCCTACAACTTTTATCACGAATCGCAACCTTCTCTCTAGCTTTTCTCCATGTTCAGGGATCGTCACGGGGCGTACCACATATCGAAACGCTCATCTTGACGAGACGAACACGCTCACAAAATTTGAGCTCGATCTGACTCAGGATGAGTGAGATATGGCTCCCGAAATTTATTACCCGATACTGTAAAAACAATCACCATGAATGATGATTTGGTGCAGGGAGGGCACGAGAATAGTGTGTGGCCTACCCCTTTTCGGTCTTTTTACCCATAACTTTGCCTTGGAGAGCCCGATTAAGCCGAAACTTAACTCATAGGGGTTTTCGACCATGCCGGATCCAATGGTGGTGGTTCCATGGCCATTTGATGCACCGAAAATAGAATATTAGTTACGAGGTCTGTTTTAGGGGTGCTAGAGATTGATTTTTCCGAAATTGTTTCTCATCTGCATTGCCTTAGACATGTCGGGATGCGACGAAACTTGGCAGGTGGCTTTTTGAAGTGCTTAGGAAGATTTTCACTTGTTCTAGGGCAATTCCGAGCTGTCAAGGATTCCACTGTAATTCAAGCATTATTGGTCGGCTTCTCTTTTCATTCTGCATCCAGGACCGGAAGTGCTGAAAGATCTCTTCAAGCATGTTTCTCTCTAAAAAATTTAAGTAATTTATCCATCTAAAATGTGATATAGTTTCTCTCTCTAAAACTTGAAATTTGATATAGTTTATCTCTCTAAAAAATTTGAGATAATTTCGTTGTCTAAAAATTTTTAATAGTTTTTCTCTCTAAAATTTGATATAGTTTATCTTTCTAAAATTTTAAGATACTTTATTTTTCTAAAATTTGATATGGTATATCTCTCTAATTTTGTGGATGTTTTGACATAATTAATTGCATTTAATAAAGTGGGCAGTGTATGTAAATAGTATTGTCGCAAGTTGTGTTCCCTCTTTCATGCTTACACAAAACAATGTTTTGGATAACTCAATTTTTTTCTTGATTTTGTATACCATGTTTTGGCCCTCTTTCTTGATAAAAAAATATGGTTATGTATCCAAAAAGTTGCCAAACATGTTTTTACACAAATTAACCTGGTTATACAAAACATGGTTTTGGATACCTAGTATCCAAACGAACCCCTTAGAGATTTCTAAAAACAAGGACCAGATTGAAAGAGTTAGGGCCAATATACCCTTTATCATTCACTTTCAGTGCAACACTATTGAGAGAGCAGAATGTAGTGACTTCTGAAAAATGAGTGCCCGATCAGTACACAAATTTGACAGATGAAATCAACTGATAGAACCGCTTAGTGCAATATTTGTCCTAATGCTTGCATTTGGAGGAGCCGCAATGAATGTGATAATAAATACAAAAGTTGCGGTCTATAAGATTTCAAAATATTTCTTAATTTGAAGCCCAAACATTTAGCCACAATTGACTCTGTTTATGTAGTTTTTTATAGCAATCAAGCGTTTCAACATGGAGCACAATAATTGTTATTGAGCTTGATCTTCAACGCGTATGCTGCCGCTTTACATGCATCCATTAACATTTCGGTTTTAGTAAGTACTTTTGACCACTTCGTTCATTGGTTAGTACTTTCAACCAATGGTTTAAAAAACGGATCGGTGACCCGGATCGGGCTTCCAAAAAATCGATTCGGATCGATAAATCGACGATCCGGATCGAATATCGGGTGAATCGGTCAGAATAAAGTTTAAAAAAAAGCCAAAAAAATTATTAAAATTCATTATAAATATTATTTTTTAGGAATTCAATAAAAAATGAGGTACTCCATTAAGAATTTTCATGTTTTTGAATGAATATGCAAATATTGATATGTTCTTTCCCTGCATGAATCGCCATTCAGCATTTAATTTACATCACACAAAAGGATAAATATAGAATTATCATGGAATAAGTATATCAACATACATGGACTACAATAAAGCATAAAATTAATAACATACGATCTAAAAATAAAATGATAGACGACGTTATTGTTCTTCTTGGTCACGTTGGTGCCATTGATTGAATTTGTTTAACAATTCATTGATTCGATCTAAAAACGAATCATTGATATTAGCAGGCGTCTGACTATTCTCAAATCTCTGAGTATTAGTGTTTTGTTGTGTTCCCAATCTAAAATCCCCGAAGATTGTCAATCCGTCATGCTCACCTGCACTGTTGCTGTTGGGACTCGATATCTGAATAATATGGCTGGGATAGGGTGGCATCAGAATCATCATCTCTCTCATTTTCTCTTTGAATAATATGGATTAAAAAATAATAATAACAAATTTTCAAAAAAATCGATCATGGATTAAAAAAAAAAATCACAAATTTTCAAAAAATTCTATCATGGATTACAAAAAAAAATTCGATCATGGATTACAAAAAAAAATCACAAATTTTCAAAAAATTCAATCATGGATTACAAAAAATTCGATCATGGATTACATAAAATTCAATCATGGATTACATACAATTCGATCATGGATTACAAATAAAAAAAAAACATAAAAAAACAAAAAATTCGAACGTGGATTACAAGAACAGAAAAAAACAATTCGATCATGGATTACACGAAAAAAAAACAAACATTTCGATCATGGATTACAAAAAAGTCGATCATGGATTACAGAAAATTCTATCATGGATTACAAAAAATTCGATCATAGATTACATAAAATTCGATCATGGATTAAAAAAACAAAACACAAAAAAAAAAAAAGATTCGATCGTGGA
>NW_006494789.1:85503-103270 GCF_000471905.2 Amborella trichopoda
TGGATTAAAAAAACAAAACACAAAAAAAAAAAAAAAGATTCGATCGTGGATTACAAAAAAAGAAAAAAACAATTAGATCATGAATTACAAAAAATTCAATCATGGATTACAAAAAACTCTATCATGGGTTACATAAAAAATAAAAAACAAAAAATTCGATCATGGATTACAAAAAAAAAACAAACATTTCGATCATGGATTACAAAACATTCGATCATGGATTACAAAAAATTCTATCATGGGTTACAAAAATAAAAAATAAAAAATAAAATTCGATCATGGATTACAAGAAAAAAAAACAAACATTTCGATCATGGAGTACAAAAAATTCGATCATGGATTACAAATAATTCTATCATGGGTTACAAAAAAAAAAATCTGTTCTTCACAGAGCCGTTTTACATAAGCGATTTTAACTCAAAAATCCACCTCTAAGTGAATAAATTACATCCAATTGAGTATATTTTCTGATAAACAACAATATAAGGAATCAAAACCCTTAATTTTTAACACATTATTTCTAATATATCATGAAAACAAAATCAAAAGGCGGAAAAAAAAAAAAAACAACGAAATTTTGGTTCCGCAGACATCTCAGTGTTCATCTCAAATTTCATGCTGTAATTGACCAGATTACGTAAAATTGAAAATTTTAAATCATACTAGACACAATAAAGATTAAAAACCCTAATTATTGAACTCATTATGTTCAAAATATGCCGTGAAATAAATCAAATGGCGGAAAAAAAAAAAACCCAAACTTCTTACCTGATTTTGTGAACCGAAGCCTTCAATCTCCAAAAAACTCTGTTTTTCTCAACGATTATCACAAATTAGTAACAAAAGGTTTTGATTCACAGCTTTAAGATCAAAATGCCTACAAATTTTGAAAAATTCATGCCCTATTTGGCATGAAACTTTCAGAAAAGGCGAAAACCCTAAACACCAAATTTTTCGTGATCCAAAAACACCAAATTTTTCAACTATTTAATCCTTGAAAAAGCTGAATAAAGCTGTTTACAGTCGGCAAATTAGATCACATGCTAAAAAAAACAAAAAAAATAATCAAAAAATGACAAATTTCAAAGAATCCCGTGAAGAACACTGTGCAACCCGTATTCTTCACGGACTCCCCGATTCCGCACAGTGACTCGACGAATCGCTGTGCAGAATCGTCCGGTTCTCTCTAGAACCGGACGATTTCCGATTTCTTATCCGATCCGATCCCCATTTCCGATTCGACTCGACGTTTTTTAAAACACTGCTTTCAACACATTCAAGACACCAATAATATATCATCTAAAATAAAATAAAAGACAGTGTTTTACAAATGGGTGTGGTTTGTACAGAGCCTAAGCTCTAAACAATCAAATTAGAGCCTACCTTCAAATGGTGTCACTTTTAATACTGAAAATATTTATGATAGCCTTAAAATCTTTATGATAGCCAAATATAATATAGATAGACAGATCTATAAACACTTGAAAATATTGAAAATTGACAATCCAAAAATGTGTTACAAAAGACACTATATTTTTAAAACTTGAAATCCATTTTTTTCTCATGTCCATGCATCTTAATGTCAAGATGATCAATTTGAAAATATATGGGCATCAAAACAATCTCTTCTAGTGAAAGTTTTGAGGCTGGCTGAAATTTGATTGTTTAAAGCCTCAGCTCTATATAAACTTTTCTCTTTACAAATTTCAACCATCATTATCAGAGTTTCACATCCTCCCTTGTTTCTCAAATTTTTCTGAGAAATCAACTCTATGGGTAAAAGACAAAAGCTGTGGAAGTCCAATAGGAATCCCCTGTACCTCAAAGGTTTCTTTTGGCTTGCTTCATGTTAGATTCAGCTAAAAGGCATTATTGTCGCCATTCCTACTGAAAAATTCGAATAACCTGCAGAGATTTTTATCTGCTAACGATTAGGACAAACTGTTTGATTTATTCAGCCAATATCCCCATTGAATTTCAATCTCAACCCTACCTACCTTTAGGGTCTCAGGGCCTCCACCACCGAAGTGCTTCTGATCCTAATGAGATTTGATCTGGACCGTGGATCATCACAATCCAAATCAGTAGCAAAAGGACATATCCACTTGGCCAGTCTAGCTTCGAAAACATTGTAGGAAAACACGGATTCTCACCTCTCCAATATTTATAAAGCAATCCCCCTCAGCTTCATTTTCTCGCGCCATATGGCATGGGGAAATACATACAGCAAAACCTCCTAATTTTGGTAGGAAAAGTCTTTCACCCGACTTTAGAAGTAAAATCGGGCATACACGGAATCCATACATATTAATGAATTTAAAGAAGTGTCGATCGAAGCAGTGGAGACCTCTTACTTTTGGTACAAGACAGTCAAGATGTAAAACTGGGCAGCTAAAGGGGTGGCATTGATTATGCACAAAATTATTTTTCTCCAATGTAAAAAATATAACACAACCAACCATCCAATTTCACATCCAACAGCTCTACGAGTGATTAACGACCACCCCACACCAAAAGGTTAAAAACCTGGACAAACCTGGTAAGAACAAATGAACTACAAAGTTATCTCCTTACAAGGGATCTTACACTCTTCAAAACTGTACCATTAAAAAACAGAGAAGCATAGGAAAATATATTTCATACCAACACCAATGTCTAATCCAAAACATCTTGTAATAATCAAATGAGTATCTGATAAATCCAGAAAGAGAAAAAAAGCCAAACAAATTCACATCACAGGACAGCCTTCACAACGATAGAAACAGTCTGCGTATAACACCATCTAGCAAGCAAACACAAAATGAACAAACTACAACAAACTGGAACATTAAGAAAACATCAACCCCCAGAAAAGAGACTAGCATGACATAGAGTGGTCTCCACTGGTAAAACTCACTCCTGACAGAGCTCCTCCAAGGAACATAACACGCCTTCAAGGAAAAAAAATCTTCAGATCTTCAGCCACAACCGAAAAACCAAACGGTGCCTGCAGATTGGGACAAGAAACATAACCATTCGAAAATGGAACTGGAAAAAGAAATAGCTTACCAAAATTGCAATCTTTTTAAAGACCAATATTCATTTTGAAAAGAATAATGGCATTGGTCCTTTTGTTTTTTTTTTTTTTTAAGATCCAAAGAAAACTTGCCCAAAACAAAACCAATAAAAAAGATTGAATGTGATATCGAGTACTAAAAATTGAATTTAGAGACAGTTTCAAAGAAGAAAATGAACCATTGGTCTAAGTAACAAACCCTTGCAATTTCTAAGGACGATAGGTGTTTAATTGATCATCAAAATATGAGCAACACACTCAAAATACAAAGAAAAAAAATTTACCTTGTTTTTTTTTTTTTAAAGATCTAAAGAAAACTTGCCCAAAACAAAACCAATAAAAAGATTGAATATGATTGTAAGTGCTAAAAATTGAATTTAAAGACAGTTTCAATGAAGAAAATGCAACAATGGTCATATAAAATAACAACTTGTAATTTCAAAGGAAGATAGGTGTTTAATTGGTCATCATACAAAGAAAAAAAACATTACCTTGTAATGTCCGCTTTCCAGCACTTTCTCAGAAGAACCATTGAACTTGATTCAGACTCTAAACCCTTTGCCATCCCAGATAGAAGAGAGAATAAAAACTGATCTAATCAGACGAAATAAGGAAAAAGAAGGAAAACAATCAAGGTTTCCCCGCCCAATTTTCCCATTTCAAAAAACCCAGGGAAAAAGGGAAAAGGGGTTAGATTCAGAGTCAGGACTTATGATACCCAGGAAGATATTGCAGAGGTGTGAAAAGGTAGAAGAGAAATAAAAAAGGGAAAGAAAAAAAAAAAGAAAAAGGTAGCCAATTAAGAAGAAACCACGAGTATTTCAGAGAGGATGGAGTGAATGAAGAGAAATGCTACACCTAAAAGGTCAGGAGATGGCAAAAGAGATGGATCCTATGTTTATTTACACTGCGAAAAACAAGTGAAAAACGTAAATCTGAAATAAACCTAAGTAAAAGGTTAACTGGGTAAAGTCTACAGCAATTACTAAGTAAGAAAATATAAAAAGAAAAAATAGAGGAGAAAAAACCAAATGTGCAAGTGAGGATGAGGATCACTAAACTGAAGGCAGATTATGAGAGAACCCACCGCAGCCTAATAGGTACCCAAAGTTCTTAAGAACCTTCCAATCAAAGCCTAAGTCACCCCATCATCCACTTCACAATTTCTACATGCTAAAACTCTAAAACGATCTGGTAAAAAGGACTACACCTTATTGGTTCCAACCTTACTTTCTATACACATATTTTACAGTGTGCAATGTCATTTCCAGTGTTGCAAACTCAATCCTCTTCAAGATTCAGATTGAGAATGCGCCTCAAATTCTGAGTAGCAGAAGCAATATCATCGAAGAAACCATCACTAGAAGGGCATGGATCCCTCGAGGGAGAAGGGGGAGCAGATTTGGCAAATGTGGGGAGAGTAACATCAGCTTCTGCAGGAGGAAAATCAAGAGAATTACTTCTCTTTTGGCGAAGAGAGAATTTGGGGATTGGAAGGGAACTTGGAGGGGGGGAGTTCGAATAGGTTGGACCAGCCCAAAGCTCGGGGGAGTTGAACACATCTGCATCTCCATTCATGTCAGAGAGATAATCAATGGCTGATTTGTTTCTGTAAAAGGTAGGTGTGACATTGATAGGAATTGGATTGCTATGCTTACTTGTCTTCCCAACCCCACTACCACTCTTACTAGTTGATTGTTTCGAGGCAGGCCCAGATGAAGAGGAGAATCCACCAGCTCCTTGATATGAAATTTCATTAGCAAATGGCTTGATTTTGTTACCAGGTGGAGTCATTTCAATAGGAACCAAGCTGCTCTGTTTGTTCTTCTTAGAACCCAAATAGCTATTATTGCTACTTCTTGAGGTTCTATTTTTGTCATGCTCTTTAGACCCAGCATTTATGGCATAGTTGGGCCTAGAACTTGATGTAAGAGCGGATGGGGACTGCAGAATACCTGGTCGAGAATGGAAAGTTCTACAGTTGAGCTCTTTATAGCTCATAGCACAATCCGAACTGAATTCTTCTGGGTTCCGAGATCTGTTTCTCTTGTAATGCATAGTCTGTGATTCATGGTGATTGATGTATCTTTCAGAAGACAAAGCAACTAGGGTTTCCATAACACTATAACCGCAGAGTCCCACCACAACCTTTAACTGGATCCTTAAATCAGCTTTCTGCTTGCCTTCTTCCCTTTTCCAAAAACAAGGATCAGGCACCAGCTGTAAAACAAATTTCTTAGGACCCTCTTTCTTTCACTTAAGCAAAGCAAAGATCTTACCTTGCTCTGACTACTCACTGCCAAATTAGTAGCAGATTCTAAAAGAAGCCCAAACAATAACAATTGGTACAAAACAGCAATCCTGTTTTACCAGCTTTTAGACAAAAAACATGAGATACTAAACACTTTTCACCTCAACCCCTGTCAGAGCAAGAATTTAGTCCTCTGAACACTTAGCATTTAACAAATTCAGCTGAGCCAATTTCAAACAACATACCCTCTCCGATTATTTCAACCTTAGGACAACAAAATAGATCTTTGATTATCACTACAGCATCAAAACTTCCCTCTTCTGCTGAATGACAGGCAAATCTTAGAGGACTGGCTGAAGTTCCATATGCTTTTGTCTCTGGATTGAAAGACAAGCTCAAACACACTTTTGATTCCACTCCAGAAAACACAGTAAATCCTTCAATCAAAAGATATGACGAGCATGCAAAATATTGCAATACGATTCCAGTTGCTATTGCATTAGATCACAAGAACTGCAAGTTAACAAGTAAGAAAATTTTCACCTAAGTGTTCTTAGTCTTAACACAATCTCAACGTCATCAATGAAGAAACATCAAAGTATCCAACAACCACCAAAACATAACCAAATATAGCTGAATACGAAGTAAGCATTAGCTGAAGATCCTTATGCGACTTCTGAAACCAAAAAGTAGATCTCTCCACTGGGGAGGAAACTCCATATCTCAAATACCAAACACCTCAAAATGATCTGAAAGGGTTTTCAATCGTTATGCAATTCCTAAATCACAACCAAATCTCCCCAACAATAAGACAATTTCACTGTACACAAACACCTAAACCTTCAAAACCCAACAAATTTGCACCTATAATATAGTGTGTAAGGGCTAAAACCAGGCAAAACCGTTAAATCTCAATGCTATTAAAGAGTCAACAACCAGATGTGAAATCGTTTATGAACACGATATTTCACAGTAAACCACCAATCCAAACCCTAATTGCATCATAACCCGCAGATACAGCCTCTAATTAACCCGATCCAAAACATTAATCAGTAAATTTCATGGAAGAAGTTCGAAAGGAACCTGATAAAAGGTGTTAATGGAGAAGAAAACGCCTTACTGAACCAGTATGCATTTGTCGATAAAATCAAAGCCTTAAAGAGCATGAAAACCCTTGAAACGGGTACCAAAATGCAGCTTACTGCGAGAACAGCACACTAAAAGAAGCCAGCAAGGATCTGATGCCGAAATCAAAGAACTTCAGGCCGTTTTTACAGATAGAGCTCTGGTTCTGGACCTCCAAATGGAGAAGAAACCAGTAAAAGACGGATCCCAAAGATCTATTCAATCGAGTGTATAAATAACCAGAAAGGGCGAATGTGCAGTATCAAGACCACGCTCACGTTAAAGTGAAGCTTTTGATTGTTACAAAAATACCCCTTGTATTTGCAATAATTTACGAAGGTGTTCATGAGTACGTTTGAATTTTATTCGGGAAAAATGACCTGGGAATCACATCTCTTCCATTAATATATCTAAAGTGCCCCAGTTGTTTGTAATGGATGCAGCAAGGTTTTAATATCCAGATCGGCAGGGTAGACTCCAAATATTTTTGTGCGAATGTTTAATTGTTAATCTGGATCAGGTCTAGATCGGTCTGAATTGTTGATATAAAAAATAAATAAAATAAGGTGTGGTTTGTTGATTTGGATAAGACTCAAATGACAATAAAAATAAAGTGTGAATTTTTTAAATATCTTAAAAATTTATTTTGTTTCAAATCGTGAATTTTAAAACTCTAAACTTGAGCAAATCATAAAACCTTTAAAGGGACGATCTAGACAATAATACACAACAAATTGCACTATTTTTATTTTATAAAATTAATTTTTTTTATATTCATACATCTCGAAGAGGTCATGATAATCAACCAGAGGGTTTTGTAGCATTAATACAATCTGTCTTCTACATTGTAAGGTTGAACCATATGAACTTTCCTCGATAAAATAAAGTAATAATTAAATAAAATATTTACAAGATGGGGATCTAGAGAGTTATGAAAAAAATATTATATAAGATTAAGAGAAAAAAAGAAAAATACATACAAGATTTTAGGAAGGGTCAGACAGGGACCGTATTATCTCAATACCAGTTCGGTCGCGATTTATTTCTATCCAGTGATCCAATTCGAAAAGGGAAAAGTTTATATAGAGTCGAGGCTTTAAACAATCAAATTCGAGCCTACATCAAAAAATTCACTTGAAGAGGTTGTTTTGATGCTCAAATATCTTCAAATTGATCATCTCAACATCAAGATGCATGGACATGAGAAAAAAATGATTTCAAGTTTTGAAAATCGAATATTTTATGACGCTTTTTTGGACCGTCAATTTTTTAAGATTTTGAAGTTTTCATAGATCTCTCAACTTATACTATTTTTTAAGCTTTAAACTTTATAAATAAAATACAAATATGTTTTAAAGTTGTCAACAAAATTTACAATATTGAAGGCACATTTTTCGACACTATTTGAAGGTAAGCTCTAATTTGATTTCGATTGTTTAGGGAGGCTCTACGCAAACCGCGGAAAATTGCTCGTTCTTAAAACACCGGATGCGGTGATACTGCCCTTTGTGACCGTTGAGGGGTATTTTGGGCATGGTAGGAATCTCGCATTAAATAAAGTAGGTAGCATGGACTCGTAATTTGAGAGATAAGGAGAGGGTATTTATGTAGTTTTGGCGGATTCCAAAATGTCACTCAATCGAGTTGAGTGATGGATGAAGACGAATTTGACAAAAGGAAGCGAAGAGGAAGAGGGATAGGGATAAAAATATCACATTTTTGACGGAAACGTGGCAAATTGC
This sequence comes from Amborella trichopoda, assembly GCF_000471905.2. Next base: position 93,677 of record NW_006494789.1, read on the forward strand.
AACCGGATGTAGGGCCGTAGCGGTACAGTGCGTGGGACCACATAATGGGCACTTGCCAGTTCTTTACTGGTTGTCCGAAATGACGGATATAACCTCGGAACTTTTTTAAAATATACATGACAACCTCAACAAATATGGAACGACCAAAATGCCCCTTTTTCCAAGATTACAATCACGAGCCCCTTGGGTCACTCTCACTAGGGTAGGGGGTGCCAATAAACCGGGTGGCGCGGCTTCGTTCGGTCTAGCCCGTAAAACCTAAGACGACAGCCATGGAATGTGTTAGACAGAGTTTATATTTTATTTTTAAAAGTAAAATAATAGTTCTCTAAATTTTAGGATATCGATGCATTTACATGAATAGTTTATATAAAGTTGCATCCTTAAAATATAAAATTAAAGCTGTACTTAAAAAATCCATCAAAAAATGTTATTTTAATGTTGAAAAAACCTCTAGTTGATCCTTCAAAATTGAGATGGATAAATACGAAGAAAAAAATATTTTGCATCTCATAAATAAGGCATCTTGCAACACATTGTCTAGACCGTCTATTTTTAAGAACTTCATATGTTTATAGATCTACTTGATATTAACCATTTTTTTAATTTAAAATTTTATAATTAGATATGAAGATAGATTTTCGGATAATCCTAATAATGTTTTAGACCAAAATTATATGATAAAATTTGGAGGTGCACCTTAATTTGATTGTTTAAGGTTACAAACATATAGAAACCTCACCCTTTTTATAAATAAAATAATAAAAATATTTTTGAATGAAAAATTTCACCAAAATACACCTAGAGTATATTAAAGATATTTTAATTAGTTTTTTTATAAAATATTTATTATTATTATTATTATTTGATGTATCATAACTAAATTTCATATAAATTTCAGTTTAAAATAAAAATTATAAAACTCTTTTGTGACTATTGGATGCAGTCGTTTTTAATTTGAACCATTAAAAATGTGCTTGTGTACCTTTTCACAATACACGTGATGCAGAAAGGATACTGTGTGATGTAGAGAAATAATAATAAGCTATAAAAATAAAAATAAAATAAAAATTTGGGATAATATACCCTTTCAAAGGGAAGCCACCCTAAAACTATCTTTTTAACTGTATGAATTTTACTCAATTTCAATCTCCGATCTATTTTACAAATAGGGACCTTTCCCCTTTAAATACAACTCAAATAATAAAACAAATAAATAAAAACACATTTATATATCCTTCTAAAACTCCTTTATTTCCTTAAAAATATAAGCTTTCTAGCTACATGTTTATCACAGACTTTCTAACTAAAAGATTGATTTTTGACATATTACAACATGTCATCAAAGATATTATTTTTTATTTCTCTCTATCTAAAAGATAAATTCTTAATAAATTTAAAAAACTAAATAATACCAAATCTAAAAATATATAATATAAAAAACCTCAAATTTTTATTTGCATCATTGTGCCCCGTGATAACGTGCAACCACAAGCCAAAACCTCCCGTGAGACTATATTTTTCAGTGTTTTTTTTTTTTTGTAACCAAGGTTGCAAATAGTTTTCATTGAAATCAACGAATTCATTGGTTATGATTGAAAATTCCTCCAATTTTCGCAAATTTCTTATAAGATAAGTTTTGTTTTAACCAATGGTTTGAAAAGTGGATCGGTGACCCAGATCGGGCACCTCAAAAACGGATCCGGATCGGCTAATCGGCGACCCGTATTGGGAATCGGCTGAATCGGTCAGATTAAAGCTTCAAAAAAATCCAAAAAAATTATTAAAATTCATTATAAATGTTGTTTTTTAGAAATCCAATAAGAAATAAGGGTACTACATTATTAACTTTCATTTTTTTCATCAATTTGTGAATATTGAGATGTTATTTCCCTGTATAAACTTAAGTATTAAATTTGCATCACATAAAAGAAAAATCATAGAATTATCATGGATAAAATATATAATTATACATGGACTATAACAAAGGGCAGACTAAATTAATGAAAGAATGGCCATTAAAATATCTTTTTGACGAAAAACCCTAATCCACTATAAAAACCCAAATTATTATATCCTAACTAATTATAATCCAAAATTATTACAACCTAACTAATTATAATATTATATACTGAAATTATAATTATTAGTTTACATTTTATAATTATTTTATTAGATAAATAATAACAAATTAAAAATATTTTATAATACTATCTAATTTAAAATGTATTATTGACAACTGTAAGAAACATAGTACATTACATGATTTATAATGTAAAAATTAATAAATAAAATAAAAGATTTGGTTATCAATGTAAAAAATAATTAACTGCGTACAAATTTTGAAAATAACACTTTAATTTATTATACGCCCCAGAGAAAACAAAAATTAGCTCAAAAGGGGTTTGGGAATTATCCCACATCGAATGATGATTATTCAAATATGCTATATAAATAACTATGTAATTGGAAGATAAACACAAGTGTGAAAATACTAAAGCATCCGTGCATATGCGTGTCGCACATGTGGGAGTGGTGTGTGTCGCACGTGTGATGCGTACACACGTGTGACGCGTACACAAGTGTGAAAGTGTTTTTTGAGGCCTGAACCAGCTAGAACCGGTGCACGCGCGCATGTGTGTGTCGCACGTATGGCACGTGTGGGAGTGTGTGTGGCACATGTGGGAGTGTGTACCAGTGCACTCGTGTGCATGTGCGTATGGCACGCACGTGTGGGAGTGTGTGTGGCACGTGTGGGAGTGTGTGTGGCACATGTGGGAGTGTGTACCAGTGCACTCGTGTGCATGTGCGTATGGCACGCACGTGTGGGAGTGTGTGTGGCACGTGTGGGAGTGTGTACCGCTCGTGTCACATGTACACACGTGTGGGAGTGGTGCGTGTCGTACGTGTGACGCGTACACACGTGTGAAGGTGCTTTTGAGGCTAGAACCGGATGGGAACCGGCCATAACCGGATGGGAACCGGACAGAACCAGGAGGGAATCGCTAGAACCGGGAGCGAATCAACGGTTCTGCTTTAGAACCGGACAGTTCCCGGTTTTGTGCTGGAACCGGCACGGGCAGTGCCGATTCCCATGTGGAATCGGGCGAGTCCGGTTCGATTCACATATTTTTAAATCATTGGTTTTAACAAATACTTGAGGACCTCAATTTTTCATGGATAGGTATACAAAGAGATCATTTACTCTTGATACAATGATGTCACAATCACTGTTGTCGTATCGGGTGGTTGTAACAGTATCATTGGCTAGATTCAAAGTTTAAAAAAATAACTGCCGATGATTGTGACTTCGTTGTAAGAGAGATAAATGGTCTCACGCAATCCCATTTTTCATTGTTTCCAAATGGTTGTAGAGTTTTCGAACTAATTTAGAGGCCACCATATCTATGACGTAAAAGGTTCACCAACCATCTCTGAAATTTGAGCACTAGGACTCTCATCATGTCATTTAAGGGGCCAAATGAGAAATTTACCAATTTTTAAAGGACTATCAAGAAATTTTAGACCATTATTTGCAATTTGGAAGGCCGCAAGTAATTCTAACAAAATGTTGGAGTAGAAATTTTGATTGGTTACAACTTAAGGCACTATTACCTCTGTTGCTTAGGGCTAGGGGTTCTTGGCTTAGGTCCTAAGGACCATAAATGTGCCCCACCTCACCCATCTAAAGGGACAGGGAAAATGACATGCAAACTCATTAGGGGAATTTGCAGGGGTTCTGAGAGAGAGAGAGAGAGAGAGAGAGGGGCCAATGATGAAGTTGAAGTCTGAAACAAGAAGGATCAATGGATTCATACAATGGGGGGTAAAAAAAATATACATATTATTGCATGTAAGGGCTAAAAGGAAACATGGCAGCGACTCTAAGAAAGTCAAGCTATAAACGTGGTAAAAAAATCGTCGATTCAACTCAGAATTACACAGAATCCAATAAAAAACATTCGATTAGCAATTCTAGTGCCACAGTTCCTAGAATCGTCCTGATTCTCCAAATTTCTATTTGTTTTTTCTTATTTCCACATTACCTACAGCCCAATCAGCTTGATAATTGATCGAGTCAACCCGGTCGAATCAAAATAGACCCTAGCAAGTGGGGCCCGATTCCCATTTTTGAAACACTCCGTTTATTCACACTAGCGGGGTGCATGTCATTTGATTGTATTTAAAATACATAAAAAATTATACATATGCAACGAACTATACAAGTTCGATGATGTTTGAAAGACCTTCAATGACTAAAAACCTAAGAAATTATACTATTTTTTTTTATTAATATAGTATGTAAATTACATTTAAAATGAGATAACTATATTTCTCTTTTAAAATGACACTTCTCTTTAAAAAATAATCTAATTTATAGTATTTGAGATTTCTCTTTTGAAATCACACTTCTCTTCCAAATTACAATTGAACAAAAACAAGCTTTGATTATTTATGACTTTTTATTTGGACTTCTTGTTCCAGATTTTCTAGGATAAATTTATACCATTTATTAAAAGAAATAAGTTAATTTATAGTATTTGAAGCGTTCTTTCGAAGTCAAGTTAGTGTTTCTCTATGAGATTTTATTTTACAATCTTTCTGATAGTGTTTCTTAGGGAAAATATAAGAACTCTGAGATATCTATTATTTTTCTCTAAAATATACCAAATACAAAAATTATTCTTATTTTGTGGAATTAATGTTAAAACCGTAATATCCGTTTCTCTCGTAATCAGTAATAAGCCTCTTAGAATTTGTTATTACGATGGCATTTCATAAAAACAGAGTTAATGGAATTTTAGATATCTTTACGCGCTCCAATCTGAAATATTATTTCATTTTGGTTATTATCAATGAAATTTTTTTCATCTAGGTTTTTTTTTCCCTTCTTCTTTTGGTTTTTGTGAAGGACATTTTGTAGTCTAGGGTTTCCATGTATGTGGTGCATATTTAAAATAAGAAAAAAAAAACCTGTGTTGAAAACGACCAAAATTTAACAAAAAATTGCTAACTTACAGAAATTCCTAGCTTTCAGAAGCTCTAAATTTGGCTATAAGAATATATATTTTTTTTGTGCTCCAATCTGAATCTGTTTTTTGGTATCTATAGTGTATCTTTCAAGGATACCATCAGCCTCATCACAACTTCGGTAGGCATCTATCTCTCTCTTAATCTGCAATCTAGAATAATTTTGTCGACATTTACTTGGTCATTGTAAATGAAATTTATTAAATCTAGGCTTTCTAAGTTTCTTGTATATATTTATGTATAGTTCTTTGTAAGATTTCCTTAAAATAATGTTTAACAAATAATGTTTAACAAAGATTGCCAATAAAATTTAACAAACATTTCCTAACCTTGCATAAATCCCCTAATGTCACAAAATATTCCTTAAATTAAATGTGGTGTATATAAATATATTTTATATGCTCCGATATGAATTTTGTTTTCTTGGATTTTTTGTGAATGAATTTCTGATTTTGTTAAAAATATTTCCTTTGGTATCTACTTTGAGAACCCATAAAATTTAGTATAGATTTGTTTACCCTACAGGAACACCCCAAATCTACTAAAATATTAAACTTCAATAGGGGAATTTCGATGAATGTGGTCATCTTGCTGTAATTTTGGTTGTTCAATATATATTTATTAGTTTTTTTGCAATTGTGCTTGATTTCTATGTTCATTAGGATTTTTATGGGTCAACCTTTAACTTCTGTATCATATATATTACCGTCATTCATCGCTTCTTAAGTTTCATGATTGATTTAAACGTTCTCAAGAGGTCAATTTCATGATTGATTTAAACGTTCTCATGTAATATGTTTCAATTTACACCATTTTGAAAAAGAAATAAGCTAACTTATAGTATTTGAGGTATTATTTTCAAATCGAGACAGGGTTTCCCTTTGAGATTTTTTTTACAATATTTCTCAAAGATTTTTTATTTTTTTACAATTTGTATATAAAATGATGTCTCCTATTTATATGCAGATAAGCCTAAGGGGCTATAAATATATAAGATGAGAACGTGGTCTACATTTTAAGGTCGTATAACTTGAACTATTATATGAAGCAATTTAACGTCATGCGGCCAAATCGTGCGCTATAATTTAAAGTCGTATAATTTGAACTGTTGTGCGAAGCAGTTTAACATGATGCAGCCAGCATGTCATGCAGCCAGGATGTGTGCTACAGTTTAAAGTGGTGTACCTGGACCTTGTGTCCAAATGATGAAGGTAGCTCGACAAGTACTCTCTTATTAAATTAAATTAAGAAGAATCACTAAACTGAGGCTTATGGTTAGGGTTTGGGCCAAGCCTCAACAATCTCTCCACATATTTACCCAAAATATCGACCTCCAAATTAACCCTATCCCCACCCTCCTTCTTAGCAATAATCACCTTTTCTTGAGTATAAGCAACCAACATAAAGGTAAAACACCCCTCTTCATCAATCACATCTACCACCGTTAAACTCGTCCCATCGACGGCGATAAACCCCTTGGGCACAATGTACCTCATCAACTCATCAGAAACCTAATTTTCATCCAGAGCGAGTCACCCTCCTTCCGCTTCATCACGATCGATCCTGTGCCGTCCACGTGTCCCTGAACAATGTGCCCGCCCATTCTGGCCGTAGGTTGCAGTGCCCTCTCCAGATTCACCGGAGACCCCACCAAAAGGTCGCCGAGGTTGGTTTTCCGGCGAGTTTCCGGGGCCAATCGTACGGTGAAGCCGTCAGCATCGAAGTCCGTTACCGTCTTTGAAGCCCGTGTGTTTTATGTGGTCGATCTCTTCAACCAGGCCGGTAAATAGACAAAAGATGGGGGGCAAAATGGGGATTTTGGAGGGGTAATTTGGGGTGAGAAGATTGGATTTTAGGGTTTCGCAGTCATGAGAGAAGGTAGGTTGAGAGGAGAATGATAAGGGGTTTCTTGGGTATTTCATTATTTTTTTACTGAAAAGCGGTTCTGGGTAGTGGTTTTGTGGGGATAGCAGTTTGTTGGAGGGGAGGTTTTGGAGGAGAAGCGGTTTTGTTAAAGAGTGGTGAAGCGCCATGTCTGGTGGTCTTACAGAGTGGAAAGGGCAAGGTGTGAGGGTTTTTTACCTGAAAATGAGCTGGAATGGTTTTTAATCGATATGCAATTCCTAAATCACAACCAAATTTCCACAAAAATAAGACAAATTCACTGTATGCAAACACCTGAACCTTCAAAACCCAACAAATTTGCACCTATAATATAGTGTAAGGGGCCCCGTTAATCTCACTGCTATGGAAGAGTCAACAACCAGATGTGAAACCGTTTATGAACACGATATTTCACAGCAAATCACCGATCCAAAACCTAATTACATCAAAACCCACAGATACAGCCTCAAATTGACCCGATCCAAGACATTAATCCGTAAAGTTCGTGGAAGAAGTTCAAAAGGAACCTAATAAAAGGCGTTAATGGAGAAGAAAACCCCTTACCGATTCCCACTTCTATTCACAGTATTAAAGGGAATCCACAAAAGCAAATATGTGATATTAATTTTACTTCAAAAAAATTTCGGATACGTGTCACCTGTAATAGTGATTTTTTAGATGTTTGAAATAAGTAATTTATTTTCAAGTCTTTATCGTTTTTTTTTTTTCAAAATTACCATTAGTTTAAAACTCCAATGTTCAAGACCAACTCTTTTTCTTTTGTGCGAAAAAACAATCCGAATATCCTAAGTAAAACAAGAATTCAGAACTTAAAGTTCCATAACCCACCAATTTAACAAAAGAGCAAACCAGAGATGGGTTTGGAAACCAAGTTCCAACCCCATTATTTCACTAAATAAAATACAAGTGTGAGTGCTATATTCGTATAGATTTTTTTTTTTTTTTTAAGAGAATTACCGATTGGGAAGTCCAAGTTTGGAACTCGTGTCTCACCCAAACTTGGTCTGAATATTTTTTTTTTTTTAATGTAAACAATTGAATTTGGAGTTCCTAACAAAAGGTTGGTTGAGAAGAGTAAAAAAAGTATTAAAAAATGTAAGATTTTTAAATTAAAATATAAAATACTTGAGATGCTTGAAAATGATTGTATACAACTATTTACTTTTAGTTTAAGTAGGTTGCAATAACTTATAATTATTGGATGTGAAATTTGATAGCTTGTGTGAGTCATAAAGTTCGAAAGAAAGTCTTTTAAACTTTAAGCTTGTTTAATGAAAAAATGCGGCCGTCTAATTTCACATCTAATACTCGTGATTAATTATAACCTATTTTGTATTTTTTCTTTAAAATACATAAAAATAAATAAATAATTTCATAAATTTCCTAAATATTAACTTCTACCTCAATTGTTGACAAACCTATTTGAATGAGGGGGGACCATAATTCCTCCCCTCTAGGCTTGTACGAGAACACTTTGACCTTGTTTTTTTACAAAAAAGACAAATAGATACTGCATGACATGGATGCTTGGATAGTGCACAAATACATTTCAATGGTTCATATTGAACCTAGTAACGTCCAATGACCCAAAAAATGTTTATATTTTATTTTTAAAAGTAAAATGATATTTATCTAGATTTGAAGATCACGAGTTGAAAGAAAAAATTTAGTATAGTTTTGGAAAACCCTTTATTACTTTTATTTTCGACTATAAACGATGGAATTGACCATTTCGATATATAGAAAATGACTAATTTGTAAATACTGTAAAAAATAAAATATCTTAATATTTTTTTAACACATGTCTAAGTGATGGAAAACAAGTAATATCTTTCGCATATCCTCTCAATTTATCGACTTTTTGGGAAATGATACAAAAAAAATGTCTTTATGTGGTATGAAAGAATTATATCCCAAAGATAAAAATATGTATAATTATTGGGTTTTTACAAACGAACAAAAAAGAGATAAAGTATGCAAGGAGTTCATAAATCAAATAAAAGCTCTATACAGAGGATATATTGTTTTGGATTTACTCCAAAAAAAGGTATGCAGTGATCAGGATGAAAAAGAATGCTTACCCAAGATTTTTGAGCTATAGATATATTCATATAAATAAAATAATAAAAATATGTAATGAATAAAAATTTAACCAAAATACACATAAAGTACATCAAAGATTTTGATTAATTTTTTTGATTTATATGTTGTGCCATAAAAAAATAAATCTATATCTACATTTCAAATAAATATAAAATTAAAATAAAATTTATGAAACTATTTTGTGACTATTAGATGTGGCCATTTGTGACTATTAGATGTGGCTATTATGGAATTTGGAAATGGGTTCACCAGTCATCAGTGAGATTTGAGCTCTAGATCCCATCATGTCATTTGGAATTGGCCAATTTTCAAAGGATTATTAAGAAATTTTAGACCATGGTTTGCAATTTGGAAGGCCACAAGTAATTCTTACAAATTTGTGAAGTACAAATTTCGATTGATTAGAACTTAAGGCAGTATTACCTATATTGCTTAGGGTTAGGAGTTCATGGCTTAGTTTTTTTTTTTTTTTTTTTGAGAAAAAAACTTACAGTTCTTGGCTTAGGTCCTAAGGACCACAAATAATACCCCCCCCCCCCCCCCCCCCTCACACAC
>NW_006494789.1:112564-153933 GCF_000471905.2 Amborella trichopoda
AGGTTGTCGTTTCTATTTTTTTTTTTTTTATTGTTCGTTAGAATGAAAAGAGTGTATATTTCAAATTTTGGATCAAACAAATGGCTATACGATGATTTTTTAAGATTGTTGCATCATATTACTATACAACGGTTGCATGAAATCATTGCCCAATCTTAAATATATTCATTTGACTTGTCATTGCCCAAGAGTGGAGAAACCAAAAGTAGAATATGGTCATTGCGTGCTCTAAAACTAGCCTTTTTGTGCTAATCTTCACATCATATGCTAATTAATTGGTGCAAAATACCTAAAAACTATGAGAACCAAGAAGAAATTGCGCATGATACAATGTATGATAAGGATTAATAGTGTACATGATAAATTTAAGGTAAATTTTCCCTTTTTTAGCTTCCCAATGACATGTCTTCTCCATAAAATCGCATTTACTCTACAAAAGAAGCATAGCAAAAAAGAAATAAAAGAATACTTTATCAGCCATTTGTTTTAAGCCCTTTAGAATGGAGAAAATCAACATGAAAGTGGCTTTTGTTATCCTCCTCTTGGACATGGTTACTGGTCAGTATCTTGCCCCTTCCCCTGTCGAGAAACTTTTTTTTTTTAATTATTTTTGGGTAAATTAAAAGGGAAGACAGGCCCTACTTGTTTTTTCAAGTAAATTAAGAGTTGGCTTTTTTTAAAGTATTAATGGGTGGTGTTAGTTGTGAAAATGAAAACTACGACGTGGTAACTACGGTATGAGGTGCTACCACCACGACTCCAGCCACCTTCTCAAACTTATCAAAACACTTATGACTTATCAATTATTTAATATTTTACCCATTTTCAACTATTCATATTGTGAGTTTGGTTAGGATTTTTTTAAATTAAATTAAAATGGGTAAAAGTGTTGAGTAGTACATCTCCTAGGTATATTTTATATACCTTTTATCCTAGGTATATAAAATGATGTATCGTGCGTCTGCAGGCTCGGAGTTTGCTTCGGTGTCCCTAGTCGAGGCGAGGGATGGATATCACGTGACGTGTAGTTATGACCCCCAATGCCGGAAAATGTGTCCTCCGGGTTGTAAGGCCGCCAGCTGCGCCGATGGCAAATGCTTCTGCGGCTGCATCGATAATCCCTCGGCCAAATGTCCATGCGGCTTCATGAAATAACAAGATAGAATAATGCATCTTTAAAGCACATAGATATACTCAAGAAGCAGGTCACGTTATTTTTTGATTATTTTTTTTAACCGTATCAAAAAAACACAAGCAGGTCATATTATTGATCTCTTCATGAAATAAAAAGATGTTCTTTTCTTTTGTATACTTCGTTCTGGCGTATGGACCCCGGCTCCGAATTGTTCATTTGGACCTGCAGCTGGACTGGCCAAGTAGAGCTCCTACTGGGGGCATTTTCATGACTTAAATTTGGAAACGGTTGGTTGTTATGCGGGCTAGCCTGCATAAAACAATTTTCCCTTAAATTTTATTTTTTATTTTTATTTTTGTATGGAGAAATTCAAGAATGCAGTAGCATTGGGCAACAACAACAATAATAACGACCGTAATTAATTTTGAACTCAAACGATCCCAAATATAACAATCAGCTAGTTGAAATATAAAATAAAAAGGAAAAAAATTTATATAAAGTTACAATCTTATACTATTGAAGTAAGGTGTACATCAAAAAACTTCTAGAAGAGAGTTTTTCGATGTTGGACAACCCTCCGATCGATCATCTTGACCTCGAGATGTGTGGATCATCATCATCGTCAAAGCCTTTTTTTCAACTATTTGAGGTCTTAACCTCAAGATATATGGATCATCATCGTCAACACCTTTTTTTGACTATTTGGGGTGGGCTAAATATAGACATTGAGATGTGTGGATATGACAAAAAAAAAAAGAATTTAAAGTCTTAAAAATAGTGCACTTGTAACAAATTATTTAGACGGTATATTTTCAAGTATCTATAGATTTGCTTGAATAAATTGATATTTAGATCATAATAAAAATGATTCATTATACTCCTAGGTTTGGGGTTGGCAATGGGCCTAGCCCTAGCCCTAGCCCGATCGGCACCGACCCGACCAAAGAGTCTCTAGCCTAGGACCAGCCCTGGCTGGCAAAATAAATTTTTTTTTTTAAAAAAGATGAGAAATAAGGGCCAGGTCTGCCTTAGCCCTAGCCCATGCCCAACCCGTCCCGACCTTGCCCTAGGGCCACATATTGTGGCCCAAGCCCCAACTTTTAAGGCTTGGCCACCTGGTCCATTGCCACCTTTATCTCTTGCAATGCTTAACGAATCGGGCGAATCCACTCGGACTCGACCGATTATCCTCAAGTTGGGTATCCAACTTTGGGATTTTAAAAGTAATTCCAAAAATATATAAAAAATTTAGAAAAATAAGAAATCTATTTGTAATAGATATTTTTATGTTTTCTACCATTTTTTAAAAAGATTGGAAGGTATTTTGGCTATGAATACTAATCTATATTTTTCCATCTTTTTGGATTATTTTAAAAATAACCTCAGTCACAATTTGATTTTTCAAAATCTATTTTTTACTTCTTTTTTTAACCTCATTTAGACGTATTTTGTTTAGTCTTAGTTCCTTCTTTATTTTTTTTATATTTTTAATTTTTTTAACACATTTTTTGCATAGCATGTACCTACCCGACTCGGCCAGTTACCCGAGCCTGGGCTCGGGCCCGGGGCATGGCCCGTTTGCGCAATCTAACGCCTATAGGTACAAAGAACAATGTGGATTTGGGTTCACAATCTTTGTTATTTTTATTCATTGTGGATTGTGGGTCCACAATCTTTTTTATTTATTTATCTTGGATCATCAAAATCTTCAGGGATGGTATAAATAAGGAAGCATATATATATTCATCCAAAGCATATGTTGGATACCACTTCCGTCGGTTTATTCGGGAAGATTTAGATTTTTCGATCTCAAAAGAAATTTTTTGGTAGATCAATGGGGAATATAGACCACTACCCATTTTTAGAAATAATTAACTATTTTCGATTGCGTAAGTGGGAATGAGAATGAAAACCTAAACCGGTAGCTGAGGCTCATGTGGGGCTAACACCACGACCTCAATCTCATTCCCAATCTTAAATTTTGAGAACCACTTAAAATTATTAGATAAATTTTTTAAAAGAAAAAAAATTGAATTTTGAGTTATATCGTGATCCCAAATATTGGGTAGTCTCTGTTCAATATTGAGATATTTCTTTTCCAAATGTATAGTGAGTGCAATTTGGATTTTATTGAGGTTAGGCTATGTATTAGATCCCCAAAATTTGAAGGTCCTGACTACTCCTAAATTGGGTTTTACCTGAGGCAGTCCGAAAAAGACTACTAAAAATAATCAATTACACAAGTATATCAAATAAAATTCTATTTCATCAGATGAACAATCAAATACAAGATAATCATTGATTTTTTTTATTCAGCAAAACCCATTGCACAAAATAAAATCAATGAAATAGTGAAATGTGCATATGCATGGAAGATCAAATCTAAGAGCAAACTAAAATTTATGAAGACAGAGACACTATGAGATGGAGTAACGAGGCACGCCCAATGAACGAAGAGAAATAGCTACAGATTAAGAACTTTAATGTAATTGTAAGAAGATTTATCATAAGTTTTCTACACAATGGTATAATATAGCTATAATTTTTTTTTCCTAAAAAATGGTGTAGACTTTTTAAAGATGTTTTAAACTCATACATTTTAAATTAGTCTTAAAAATGGAGAGCCCCTTCTTTGAGAAATTCATGCCAATACCCTTCCAAATTTATGTTATTTGGGAAATCCTTCTTAAAAATTGTCTTATATTCATACTCTATTATCATATTTTTTTTAATTTTCTCCCAAATTACTTGTATTTCGTACCTTGAAGATCTGAAGTTTAACATAATAATCCACCTTTAAATTGAATTCTTTTATTTAAGGAAAAAGTTTATATAAATGTGAGGCTCTAAACAATCAAATTAGGGGTCCTAAAAAATTAATTAGAGGAGGTTATTTTGATGCCCAAAATTCCTCAAATTGATCATTTCAACTTCAAGATGTACGTGCATGACAAAAAAAATGGATTTCAAGTCTTGAAAATAGTGAATATTGTAATGTATTTTTGGACCGCCAATATTTAAGATTTTCAAGAGTTTATAGATCTGTTCGATCTACACTATTTTTTAGACTGAGAATTTTATAATTAGATATGAAAGCATCACAAAAATTTTCAGTATTGAAACAATGTCTTTTGATACTATTTGAAGGTGCGCCCTACTTTGATGGTTTAGAGCCGAGGCACTAACCAATCAAATTCGAGCCTATTTCAAAAATTTCACTAGAAGAGGTTGTTTTGATACCCAAATATCTTCAAATTGATCATCAACATCAAGATACATGGTCATAAGAAAAAAATGGATTTCAAGTTTTGAAAATCGTGTATTTTGTAACGCATTTTTTTACCGTCAAATTTCAAGATTTTGAAGTTTTCATAGATCTATCGATCTACACTATTTTTGAAGTTTTAAAATTTATAAATAATTATGAGAACATATTTTAAGGCTATCACAAAAATTTCCGGTATTGAAACCACATTTCTTGACACTATTTGAAGGTAGGCTCTAATTTGATTGTTTAGAGCCTATGCTCTATACAAACCGCACCCTCAAAGTAAAGCACACCTTCAAATAGTGTCTAGAAATGTGGTTCCAATGCCGAAAATATTTGTGATAGCCTTAAAACATATTTAATTATAAAATTAAAGCTTAAAAAATAGTATAGATCGAGCATATCTATGAAAACTTGAAAATCTTGAAAATCAACCGTCCAAAAATGCGTTACAAGATGCACTATTTCCACTATTACAAACCTTGATACTCCAAAGCTTGATACTCCAAAGCTATGGTTGATAAGAACAATATCGAAGTGGAACGACCATGAAGGTTTGAAGTTGAAGTTTGAACAATTTGGACCTCCAAATTTCGAAATAAATTTGAGTTAGAAGCGTTTTGGATCTGAAGTAGGACTATTTGGTTGATCTTCATACTGTAAAAGAAAAATAACAAAAAAATAAAAAAATATAAGAATGTAAAGACAATTGGACCCGTTTTTTATGCGGCCAGCCCGCATATTGTAGAAACGCGGGCTTGGCAATAAATATATTTTTAAAATATAATTTGATATTAGTTTTTAGATAATATATAATATTTAAGATGGAGATCATGGATATAATAAAAACAAAATTAAAAGCTAGAAATAAGAATTATATTAAGAAAACATTTAGACTATTAGTTACACTTGTTTTTAAATGGACCACCTATTGGCAACCATCTTTAAGATAGATGCTTTATACCTCTCGACCGCATATTGTAGAAATGCGGTCCAACCCGTATGAAACTTCTCAAAACAATTTCTTTCGGGAAAAAGTTTATATAAGGATGCTACTTTATAATGTAGAACTACAGATGCCCCCTCAAAAATCCATCGGAAAATGTAGTTTTAATGTTGAAAAACCCTTTAATCGATCATCTCGACATCGAGATGCATGACTATGAAAAATAAAAAGATTTTAAATCTCAGAAATAGTGCATTTTACAACATATTATCTACACCGTCCATTTTCAAGATTTTCATATGTTTATAGATCCACTTGATTTTAATTATTTTTTAAATTTAAAACTTTATAATTAGATATAAAAATAGATATTGAGATAACCCTATTAACATTTTATATCAAAATTATATACCATGATAAAATATTATGGGCACCGTACCTCCACACCTACGGGGGCGTCCGTATGCCAACTGCACCTTTTCTTTTGACGTATTCATCTAGTTATTTGTGAGTAATGATCCTACGAGACCATCCCACACTCATGTATGTAAGACCTCAAAAAATCATCATTAAATTTGACACAGATCTTTATAAAAATTATCACATGGATTTGACTTTTCTAGAGATCTATGTCAAATTTAATAGTAATCGTTTAAGGTCCTAAACACATGGTTGCGGAAGAATATGATAGGATCATTACTCTTTATTTATTTATAATTTATATTTTTATTTTTATAAAATATGTGTCTTCAAAAATGCCTCAAAGAGAAATGTAGGTTAAAATCCCTAAATTATTGTTATTAAAGTCTAAATTTTTCTATTTTACAGATATGCGCTTTCTCTCTCTTCCGGATACCGAAAGGCAAGTCTGCCCTGCTGGCCTTTGGATCGTGATCCAAAGTGTACACCCATCCTCCCTCTCTCTTTTCCACTCAATAATGCAACGAACTAAGTGCGCATCCTATGGACTAATATATATTTACTTGACATTCTTCGCATTTGCAGAGATCATTGTTTCTTGACAAGCAAAAGATGGGGGATGTATTAGCTCAACTAGAGACCAACCTCCGCTGCTCCAAGGTATTTCAAACATTTCTCTGTGATTTGGGTTTGCGTTTTCTCCCCCATATTTTTTTGTTGTTTTCATGGCTTCACTTGAAAATATGAGATGCCTAACATGGTTCTTGTAAATAAAAACGCGAGTCATTCTCTCTCTATGCACCCCAAAAGCCAAAAATCATCTTCTCTCTTCCTCTCTCAATCACCCCAAATGTCCATATTTTGTCTCCCTCAAACCCCACGGACCTAAATCCTTCATTTCCTAAAGTACTGGTTCTGCTTTCTTCAATGCGCATAAATAAAAATGTCACATTTTCACCATGTGACGCATATTGTATATCTTTTTTGAGGTGGAGATAATAAGGAACACACCAGTAGGATCAGTTATAACCAAGAAATCTGGATAAAATTCTTTCACCATTTCTCCCCGTGCTGAAATTTCCAGACAAGAAGGTTTTCCTACTGAAATTAGATGGTAACATGTGGATTTTTGGGAGGCTGAGATTTTTGGTTTAGATTATCAAATAGGAAAATGGTGGATGGATTCTCAGTGGGACGTAGAATTTGTGCACCGTAAAATGAGTTTGGGGTTCATTTAGATAGTCTCCAAGTTTATATTTCACGTACATAGAATGTGTGGTATAGGTCAAATTCATATCAGTAATCAGCACTCATGTGTATTAGTTTCTGAAGGGGAAAAGGTTGAAGGTACAGTTGTTATGTTAGGTTTTCATGGGTGAAAAAGGAAACGAAGTGTTAATGAGGAATCACATTTGTCTTCTATTCCATCAGTGTCTTACCCTTAAGAGAAAATATTTGGGAGCCCATAATATTTCTATTAGCTAGATTTTATACTCTGAGATCTATTGAATATGCAGAATGACAGGCTCTGATAAAATTTTAAATGTTGAAGATTTCGGTTGTGTTTGATTGGTTGAGGCACATTGATGGTTGCAACACTAGCTCACATGTTTGAATCTAACTGCTGAACTACCCTGCAAAGGAAAATCAGATTTATTTTATTTTTTTTGATGTTTCCTACCTAGTTATTTTCCTAGAGAATTGTCAATTTGATGCACTGTTAGTTATAATCTACAAAATGTTGTTGGAACTACAAGCTGTACGACCTCATTAAATATTCAAAGGACAACATCAGATATCCTAATACTCTCATTACATCCGTTGACTTAATAAGCAGTGTTCTTGTGGAGCAGTAAACATGACAATTTATGATAGTTCTTGAAGCATGATGTCATGTTTTATAAGTGTGGACTCATCATTTTAAAGGAATGTTGGTTAGTTTTTTTTGGAACTGATAAGAAAAAGGTATTTTAGACTTTTAGTTTTATGATGAATGTCCTTGTGCATGTAAGTTTACTGTGATGGAAGTAGGCAGAAGGTTGAGGTATTTCTCAACATTTTTGGCATGTCCGAAATGTGTTTGCAGAATCTGATTTTAGAGCACCAATTTGTCCAAACTGATATATGCTTTGTTGATTCTTGGTAATGTTGTATCTCCAGCATAAACTTACCCAAGAAGAGGAGCATGTCCTGAGAACATGCAAGGCAAAAGCAGTTAGAGATTTCACATTTAGTGCCTGTGTGGCATCTGGAGTTGTGTGGACAGGTAAATCATCTCGAACGTCACAATATTCGGGTGTCATGACAAATTACCAACATTGCCAGTATCCAGTATATATGAGTTAGATGTTAACCATTTATGCATTTTTCTTTCTCTTTTTATTTTATGACTTAAAATTGCAAATTCAAGCATGGGCTTAGGAAGAGATAGAAAGTGTGAGCTTAGGAAGGAAAAAAGAAAAGTGTGAGGAATTGAGTGGAGATGGGCAGTGAGGGGCCGTCCACACTCTCATTCTCACTACTCTCATATCCTTTCCCTGCCTTTCTTTCTTTTGTGCAACTTTATAGCTTTTTTTTAGAATAGTAACTTGCATAGTGAATTATAGTGTTTTTCCATATTACTTTTGGGAACGTTGAAAAAGTTATGCAGACCCAAAATACATGCTCTAAGATTAATTATTCGTTTGCACGTATCTTGGCTGATGACTTGTATATTTGATACTAGGATATGAGATTTAGCTCTTAAATATCCTTTCGAAACCCTTGGATAACGTTTAGTTATAATGATCTTGATAAATCTTGATGATGTCTACTGATCATAAAACATACTGGATTACTATATTCTCGTAGACACTTCAGCATCCTTTACTCACTTCTTATAAACAGGACTTAGCTTGACTTTTCATAACCTTTCAACAGTCCTCATGAGGAAAAGGCATACATATTACCTTCTCATTGAATCTATGGCACCTTCCCATTTTCTTCATCAGTCTTGGGTCAAAGTTTGCGATAAGAAACAAGATAACTCTTTTATTCCCGTGGAACTTCTAAAAGTTCGTATGATACAGATGTCGTCTAGAAATGTTTTTAATTGATTCCCCTAGTAAGCTGGCACTGGGGGTTTTAATAATAAGGTGGAAGGGGCAGATCCAGATGTAATCCAAGGGTCCTATGATTAACTTTTGTGTAGTGATGATGTTTCCGGTGTTTGATTCCGGCATACATGTTTTACCTAACATATATGTGGGTCTTTTATCTTTTCCTCTTTCGATTCATCCACACTCATCAGCCAGGATCCCGTGAAAATTGTCTCTCTTATGAGGAGGAACCTCCCCCTAAAATATGAGTTTCCCTTGTATGGCATTAGATGTCCAAACAAAGGAAACACATAAAGCAAGATCTGCTATGAGATTCATTTCCAAAATGTAGTTATTGCGTCAGTTGTATAGCATCTGATCTCTATTTCGATGGGCATAGCCAGTAACATTCAAACCTCTTATATCTAGTCCTAGAGCTCAATGATTATCTCCGGTTGTATCTGTTCGATTGATCTATCTTATTTGTTTCTTATTGGTAGTGGCTTATCATGTTGTTCACAATGCAATCAAATGTTTTGATTATTTGCGACCTATTTCATAACTTCAACTGATTGATACAAAATACTTGAACTTGTGTATAAGAGATCTTGGTTTGGTTTCTTTCAGTTTGATTAATGTGCCTTTTCTTGTGTGTGACAGTGACACGCAATCTCACTTATGGATTTCGGATCAACTTATCTGGTGGTTAGTAGATGCTCCTCAGAAGCCTGCGAATCTTGACTTCTATTTTTATTGTCTGTGAATCAAAACCACCGGAACTGTTATTGGGAATTTCTTTTGTTTTCACGATTAGATTATAGCTCTGTGGAACTCGTCAACAATAGCCTTAGAATTGGCTGTGTCTAGCTCGTACTATAAGTTTAGATCCGGTCCTATATTAGCTTAGGGAGATATGGCTGTTCATCTGATCAATCATACTCGGTTAGTGATATATTTTGATTCGTTTTACTTCCTTACAAACACATAAATTCTCATGGATAAAAAGCTTGCACTATTGAATACTGTTAATTCTGGTAATTATGGCTTGTTCTCTGTTCAATTTAGGGACATCTGCTGCAATCATTTGGAATGCACCTTAGGCCAGCCTTGTCTAGGATAAAAAATTATGTGTTTTTGGGGAAATTGGTGACGGAATATATTGCTGATGTAGCCACCAAAAAGAACAAAAATATATATATATAGTTATAATTAGGAAGTTTCTTAACACTTGTTATGAAGGTATTTGTTCTACTTTGCAGGAGCTGCTGTCCTATCCGGGATGTGGACATTTGATAATTCCCTGAATTCATGTCTCGATCATATTCTTGCATTAGAGGGAAGCCGCTTACAGACGGAGCTAGCAAAACTGTAGTTTCTCTGCTCTAGCTTTTATTTCACTGAGACTAGTAAGCATGTAGAATTAGGAGTGATAAGGACTGGAAGGCTCCACAAGAACCTGCAAAGTACTTTATTAACCCTTTGATCCTCTTCTGAGACCAACTAACCCCACTTTTCCTAATTGGATTTCTGGACATCTTCATCAGATGACCAAAACACAGTATATTTCCTTCGTGAAGTGTCCAAAACATCTTCTGGCTTTGTACTTTTTTGGAAATTCATGGATACCGATATCCTCAAAAACATCCATCTAGAACTCTGATAATTTCCTAAAAGCCTCAAATGCCCCCACTCTAGCAGGAGCCACCATATAACTTGTAGGGTTTCCTTGAGCTCTGAGTTTCCCATTGTGGTTTTAGTCATTATTATTCAGATGAGCTACTGAATTGTGTGAGGAATTGCTTTGACAGGATTGTGACAAAGCATCAAGATAACCCTTGGAGAATGAGACTAATGAGTAAATATTTCTATCCTGAGAAAGTTTTTGATGACACTAACCTGGATTCACCAATATCAAGGTGGCGCCACAGGCACTATTTTGGGGAACCTGCTGCACATAAAACTAGTGAAAGCACTGAGAAGCGGGACAAACAAGAAGTTCTACCCAAACTGTTCACCGTTAAGTATTTTAAGCACACCCTAAAGATGCATTGTTTTTATCCACACTATTCATGAAAATCTGGAAGAGTTTGGCGGGGAAGGGGGGACCGACTTTAAGGTTGGCTTTGGTAGATATTGAGTCAGAAGCAGGTAGCCAAGAATATAGCTGTTTTACTCAAATCTCTTTATATTTTATACAGAGAAGTCCTGCTGAAGACGTCATTGCTGATCCCTTTGATTGTATTCTCGGGTATTTGGGGACCAGTGAGGATACAAGCAATGAAACTATCACTATCTCACCAAGAAGGCGTCCGCGTACACGTAAACACCGGCACCGATTACGACACCCAGCTTCCTCAGCGGAGTATGCAAGCCCTTAGAAATAAGTGAGATTTGTCTTGGAGCAAATTTTTTTCGGACTTTTTGGCAACAAAGGTCCCAAAATGTATCCAATTATTTGTTAGGTTTTTTGTGTAGAAGTACAGGAGTGCTTGCATATTGATATACGCACATGCATACATATTTGTATCATATTTGTATTTGGAGTCAAGATGATTTTTTATCTGTTTACTTTTTCAGATAATATAACTCTTTTCATTTATTTAGTAGAAAATCTTCCATAGCTCAACTACATTGTGATGTCTTCCACCACATACTCTGTACAGGTTTGTTCAACATGTGTTCCCGTCTCACTCACATGCACCTGGTTCAGATCTGCTAAAGAGCAAAAACTTATAAGAAGAAAAAGAAGGCGATTATCGGTTGACACCAACCGAGCATGTTTAAACACCTAGATATGGAGGTTTCTCCTGCTATTTAGTTATAATGGAACATAATTATCTATGAGAGATGAATGAATATGCATGATGGTTTCAGTTGACATGTGCCTATGATGAATATGTATGATCCCTCCATTTTCCTATTAATACGAGAGAGAGAGAGAGATTGTAACCGAGTGATCTGTGCTGTGATTGATGGTATCGTCTCCGCGAGACCTCATGCAGGAAAAAAGTCCTTAATTTACAGGATATTTGTCCAATAGCGCCATAAATGGTTGAAACTTTATTTTCGGCCAGGTCTGGTGAAGCGAGTGACCCATTTCCCTGACTTTTTTTTTTAGTTTTTTAAAAAATCAACTTTAAATTAAGGCACATTTCTACTTTTTTCGAATTTTATTTGTTTTCTACTGACAGCAGAGTGGGTTTGCGAGGGTACCAATGGCCTTGCACGCGTTGTAGTTAACTTCCTTATTGCCACTTTTATACAGAGACCAACCCATTGAATTCCATTATTCGCAGATGCCTCATTTCCCACCTCTCCGTGATGTCAGATGCCCATCCCATCCCCTTCGTGATGGGTCTTAAAGCTCTCTCTCTCTCTACTTGTTAAGCAAAAGCAAACATATTCCAGATGGGTCTCAAAGCTCTCTCTCTCAGATTTAGAGATCAATAATACCTCTCCCACTCTCACAAAAGATTTTGGGGTCCAGGATGGCTCTCTAGAATTAGAGGTCAAGGATACCTCTCTCTCTCTCTCTCACTCAGAGAACTGGAAAATTTTAAAATACACTACAGAACTGAATTTTCAGAGCATAGAAATGTATTACAGATTCATGCTTTTCATGAAACTGCTTCACAATTTATATACCAAATTATACCATCAACAATCTGAGTTTGATTTATTTTACAAAAGTGCACACTTCAAAAGTTGCAAACTGTACAAAATCACAGCAGCAACATTCTGCACTGCTATGGCCCCTATAATTATTTCTCCCAATAGGAAAAAAACAAAAAGCAAAAAAGAAGAGGCTAAAACCACATCGCACTCCTTTTGAGCATTCATTCATCTTATCTTAGTGCTACAAAAATCATATTAACTTTTTTTTCTTAAATTTCACAGTTCATGGGATCCAAAAATCATGGCGCAGAATTTACAGGAATTTCTTGGGGCATGGGTGAACTCTGGGCATCCAATTGCTGGGAGACAACAAGCTGTTGCAACGGTTTCAGTGCCGATGCGAGCTGTGCAAATGAAGGTCGCAAGTTTGGATCACTGCATAAGCAAAATTAAGCATATCATCTTCTTATAATCTAAGGAATGACAAAGGAAACAAAACTCTCTCCCGCTCTCTCTCTCACACACACACACAAACACAGGTGACAAAATATCATTTTCTTCCAACATAGCCTACAAAGAAATTATGGGAACATATATACGAGATGTAGAATTAACATAACACATAGTTTAAAGAAAAAAGAAACTAAGACTATAATAGGATCAGATGCGCCTCTCTCTCTCCATCCACACATGCATGTGAAGGTGTAAGCAAGACGACCACATTCTGAAATGTCTATTACCAAAATTCACCAGATAATGGGTACCATCCATGGAAACTATAGTGCGAGTGATGCTTGTGGAATGAGAAAAGCAAACAGTCCAAGTGAATTATTCCAGCACATTTTGGGGTTTTTTTTAGCGCGATAAATTATATAAATATATGCAAAGGCAGAAAATTCTTACGTTTGCCAACACTCCCAGATGATCCTAGCAACCAAGGGATCAACTTCTTTTGGAATGTCGAGGCGGCGATTTTGGAAGCCTACAGCACCGACCACCTGCATTGGGTTCATCCCACTCCATGGCATTCTCAATGTTGCAAGCTCCCATAATATAATACCAAAGCTATATACATCACACCTGATAAAAATTAAGAACACAATATCACTAGCTATCCTGTCTTATATATCACATGAAAGAGGGCATAAAACCCACTACGTTTTTACAGAAGGGATTGACCAAAAAGAAAATACTAAGATCCCCAAACAATGAATTTGGCTACCGATTGAAAGGGAACATAATTTTTAATGTGTGCCTGCTTTGCAAAGGAGATGAGGAAACAAGAGATCACTTGTTCTGAACTGTCCTTTGGCATTTGGATGTGGGCTCTCAATCCGCTGGGGTTTTCATTAAATATTGAACAGATATTCCACGAACATCTTAACTTACCTCTATTACCAAAGATTGGGATGTTAATTTGGAAATTCTTTCATGCAGCAATTTTTATGGGAAACATAGAAAGAAAGAAATAGGAGAACTTTTCAAGGTGACCTTTTTTATGAGAAAGGTTAAGTCAAAGGATTAGGTATCTGTAAGGAAGGAGTGCTCTGGGTTCTTATAACAGGTTTGATTTGCAATCTCAAGGAGGTGGTCATAATGGAATATATTAAGAGGAGAGATGTGGGACAGTGGAAACCTCTTCCTTTTGGTTCGATTAAATTGAACTTTGATGGGAGCTCTGTTGGTGATCCTGGGACTGCTGGCTTTGGGGGTTTAATTTGGAACTACAATGATAATGTTTTGGTTACCATTTCAGGGCCATGTGGTGTTGCAACGGCTGATGAGGGCTATCCTTCAAGGCCTTAGATAATTGTAGAAAAAATATTAGTAATATGATGCTGGTTGAAGGTGACTCACTGAATGCAATAAGATGGTGCAGAGGTAATAAGATGGTGCAGAGGTGAGCAGAAAATCCCTTGGGAATCAAGAACAATGATCTTTTGAAATTCAGGATATCTGTTCTAGATTGGTGGTGTCTTTTGTAAATGTACATAGGGTAATCAATGAGGATGCTGACAATCTTGCCTTGCCAAGCAAGGGGTGGGTAGAGACAATTTGGAGGTGATCTGGATGCATAGTAAGGTCGATTGAGTTTATTTTGAGAAGTATTTTTGTATTTGATTATCTAATAAAATTTTGGTAACTTAGTTCTCTCATAAAAAAAAAAAGAGTGCTCAGGATGTTGTTAGAGATTTCTCTATTTTTTTATAATCAAAACATTGTTCATCCACTTGATATGGTTCTTGACTGTTCTCAAAAGAGGAACATCTTTGAAGTATGAGAAAATGCAGAAAGACCATTGGGCTAACTGAGCAATAGAATTATGTTGTTGACAATAGATGTAACAAATCACAAGTGTGCATGTTCCATGCACAAAGCACATGATATAGATGATAAAACTCACTTCTCATTGGAGGGTTCATTGCGCAGAACTTCTGGTGCCATCCACTCCGGCTAAAACATGGAAATGGTATCAGTAAGACAGGTATCCAAAAAACATACCCAAAATTTACAAAATTAAGAATTCAAACATCATTCAACAATGACAAAATTGGCGGATAAGGAAGGTTGTCCTATTCATTATACCGTTCCTGCAGTGGACTTTGATGATAGAAAAGTGTTGTGCTTCATACGTGACAGGCCAAAATCACAAACCTGCAAGAGTTTTTCAGTTAGTGGAACCTGGACATTATTAGAATAATCAAAATTGATTCCTCATTAATCCCAGAACATGACAAGGCTATGTGTAGAGAAAGTTTAAGGGAAATAGAAGTGCATTTTTTTGTACAATGCATGGAGTCAAAACCGAAGTTATCTTAAAGGAAGAGACTTCGACAAGTTTCCCTGATTATACAAGCTCTAAAGCCAAGATCTCAACCATGAATACTAGAAACTTAGTCCAGAACTAACACCCAAACTAACCAAAATTTCAACATCAACCCAATGACAGCTACACTTATATCCACTAAAAACATCTCCAGAGGCCCTCTCCTTCAACCCCTCTAAAATATGCCCAAACCCCCTATTCTTCTAATTTCTCTATACCCATGACAGCAACACCCCCATCCCCTACAGGTATATCCCTGCAATCATGCACTGTTTACGCTGTGACATTATCCAATTAACCACTCAGTCACGCCCCACTCAAAACACAAGGAACCATCACCACTCCAAATATCTTTGAGATCTTTTTAGCCAATGAAGTTGGCACAGTAAGTGCTCTCCCCAACGACCCTGATAAAATATCACTTCTGCCATCTTCCTTTTGACATCACAACCATGAACTAAATGGATCATCCACCCTTTTTATGTAGCCAAATTACCCTCCATATACACTATATTTCTCAAGAACATCTTTAGGTGTATGTGACTAATTTCATCATCATCATCGGAGCCTTTCCCAACTAATTAGGGTGGGCTGCACTAACCCTGGTCTGCCATTCTGCTATATGAAGAGCCATACTCTCAGTGAGACCGTAAGTCCCCATATCTTTAGATGTGACTACTTTCAAAACCTTAATTGCGAGAAGCACCAAATAAGATCTCTACAATGTGGGACACAAGAAATCATGGTTTGCATTGGTCTCCAGACTTCAAGTTCCTCTGAATCATTTGTTTAATAGTGGTAGAGTTACCCACAGTCGAAATGGTAACTTGATTCACAACTCTCAGATCATAACTTAGTTTTCAAATGTTGTCGTTTGACACCGTCTAATTAGCGAGCTCTAATTTTTAACCCAAAAAAAAAAACTCAGAGAACCTTGTATTTAGATGGCATTGCCTTGCCCAAACCAATGCTTCTATAGTGATCCAAAGGAACTCATCTTGAAATCGTCTATTCACCTGTCTTCTGCTCCACTCCCAAATATGATACCTATAAATTCCCAGTAACTAAGTTCCAAACCTCAATGTGATTTTGTAAATCAACTGCCACTCATTTAGTTCCAATGAGAGGGGTTCTTAATATTTAATTGTAGTTTCAATTGATAGCAGCATGAATGTGCAAGGTATGACTGGCAATGTCGCAGGAACTGCATCATAACACCTAACTCTACTAGACTCTCTTTAAAATTGATCTATATAAACAACATACTTAGGTCACAGGGCATTTAACTTTCATGTGGCTGAACAACAAAAATCAATCTGAATTTTTTTACTTTGTTTTATGTTGCAACAAGCATCAGATTTAGACCAACCATATTTAGGTATACTTTTCAATGCAGCTAAGATAGTAAATTCAACAGCACATGCAATTTTTCAAGAATGGGTGATCACCAAAAAAATAAAGGACAAACCGACCTTAAAATCAACAAGCAACCACCCAATGGAATAGACATGATTAACCACTTCCACAGAGAATTTCTCATGGCATACAACATACCTTAACATTCCAGCTCCTGTCAACAAGCAGATTTGGTGACTTCAAATCACGATGGACAATAGTTGGCGTGCTACTATGCAAGCAATTCATTCCCTTTGCCTGCAATACAAGGTGGGCTCGTCCCTTAGGAGAATTCGAATAATAGATGCAATAGTTTATTTTTTCATAATAGCAGAGATGGTATCATGGTCACTTAGGTCATACCACATCAAGTGCCATTTTTATTCTGCGTTTCTCATCAATCTGACAGTTTGGACGATGAAGAAGCCTGTATAAGCTTCCCCTACATAAATAAAAGAACCGCAACATTAAACCAAAACAAATTGACAATTGAAAAAAACATAAGCATGAATGTAATTGCAATTCAAGTAAAACAAAACGACTGAAAGGCTGTAATTTCCAATACATTCTCAAATCCATTACATGGATGAACCGTGTTAAAAACATCACAAATTAATTGTAGCTTCCCAGAAAAAATGTTTTTCTTCATTATAAAGCGCCTAATGGAAACTGAAGAAAACAAAACACAGGGCCTCATGTGATATACTAAATGGTTTTAAGTTGAGATGAATCAACCAAAGAAACAGAGGTAAAACGAAGAAATATTGAAGAGCCTAAACAACAGCAAGTTGGAGAAATTATTTAATTGGTTATGGATTTGCTTAGAAGGAACACACATCTACAGTATACCTCTCCCCTGACTTATTAATAAGTGAAAAATGCTACAAATATAGAGATGCAAAAAGTACATGGCTTGTAACTCTTAAAAGGAGTGTGAATTCATTCCAAATTGTTCAACACTTATCTACATGCATTTTTTACGAGAAAATTTTCAGTTATCTTGTTAGCATCCCAAGGAATGGGAAAAGAGCAAGTCCGTAGTTTACAATCATAACTGCAAAAACAAACTCATTCCATAATGGTGGCAACAATATCACGTCATTAATAATCCCTAATTTGAGATGAAAATCTTCCACTCCTTTACAAGCCTCACAGCGCAGTCTAATACAAGTAAAATCAAGAGCGCACAGGGCGAACCTCACAATGAATATTAACTTCGACTGCAACAGCAATAACTAGGTCATAAAGTGTACCACAAGCAATCATCTATAGGCATTAAGCACTTTTTTTCTTTTTTTAGAAGGAAAAGCTTTTGGATCTTGAAATTCTAAATATTAAGGATTGCATATCAAATAATGTCAATGTAAATTCTGGTGATCGAAGCGTCTCAGAAGGATAAACGATGCAAATAACTGAAAATCCATCTGAGATACCTTGGAAGGAATTCAGTAACAATAGAGAGGTTAGGCGGACGAGTTACAGCACCCATGAAAAGTACAACATTTGGATGGCGCAACCTGCGCATTATTCTCACCTGACATAACAACCAAAAGCAGGTTCATCACTAATGCTTTATCGTGACCCACAAATGAGATTGAATCGAAGAAAAAAATAAGTATAGAGACAAACAGGAATGCAAAAAATACTATTGTGAGCATCAATCGCAAAAGGCAATTTTCAGTTTTTCACATACTTCACTTCTAAATTCTTCGATTGCATCCCCTGAAAAATCTTGATCTAAGAACTTCTTGACAGCCACTTCCTGTGAAAGAGAAGAAAATAAGAGCTGCTTTAGAAAATATGAAAAGTAGAAAAATAAAATTCTAGAAAGGATAAATATCACGAAGTTCATGAAGCTCCCGAAAAACATTCATGAAGTCCATTCCCCACAGAGACAACAATAACATTCACAAAGCTCAATACATATTAGCATTTAAAGTTCACACAAAAGAATCACATAGATATTTCAAAAGAAGAAGCTTAGCTATCACAACCTAGGTCTCAATTTAAAAAATAAAAAAAACTATTTCTCACAAAAATATCATTATAAACATTTCATTCAAAAAATGATTGGCGTTTTAAGAGATCACCTAAGAGCAAGATATAGATAAAGAAATTTACAGCTAACTGTTCTAAATCCAGGACCACAACTCGGTTACGAAGATCCAATAAAGAAAGGAAAAAAAAGTAGATTCACTTCTTGCTATTAAAAATTAAATATTTGAAAATAACATTAAGAAGATTCTCATCAACAACACAAAGGAAAAGAAAACCATTGTTCTATTTGATGGTAAAATTTCAAGTCATCAACTTACCGTGCCATTCCAATCTGCATGGTACACTTCTCCATAGGAACCTAACACATGAAACAATGGAAAATATTACACGCTCATAATATTTTTACTCAATAAAGGCTGAAAGTAGACTTCGGATACAAAAAGAACTCAAAAGGAAAGGTGAATCTAACTACAAAAACAAAAACCAGTAGCAGAAGAAATGGCAAATATTGAATTTTTCAAAAGCAAAGAAATTGATTTCAAAGAAATAAGTAGGATGAATCACATCATCTGAAGCTATATTTAAAAAAGAATTCAATCAAAAATAAACCTCAGACAGCAATAAAAGTCTTTTAAATTTTTAAAGTTTTTGTAAGCCCAACAAAAGTAAGAGACGCAGAACATTATGTTAGAAGCATAAATTTCAAAATGTTACTCATTAAAACCCAATGACCTCAACGGTTAATTACTTTAAAAGGGTTTTTGCAAAGAGTACACAAGAAAGGCAGGGGCCCAGAAAAAAACAATTATATAGGAAAATAAATAAAGATTAAAACAAAACAAAATATATAAAAAATCAATCATGAGATTGCAAAAATACATACAGCACAAATAAGATCAAAATTCAATCTTCAAAACAGATACAAGTTCAATAGAAGTGCAAGGTTACCTAATCCAATCCTTTCGCCCACAACAAGGTCTTCCCATGGGATTTCCCATTCTGATACATCGTCTAACATTGGATCTAGTCTGCTTAAACCTCGACGAACAGGACCTGGATTCTCTTGGTCATTTGAAGTCAATTTTGGCTCCATGAATCTATCATTGGTGCATTTTCTCTTATCAATATGGTATTTTCTGTTTCTTGCAGGTTCTTTTGATTCATCTACCACACCATAATTATCCATAGCTATTCCATCTCCAGGATTACCCATAGGCCGATTATTTCCAAGAGCCAATGGATCCAAAATCCCATTCGATGGTGAGTATGACCGCTCGACTCCAGCAGAACCACCCACACAAGATAATTCAGTGCCCCCAACTTTTGAAGATATCGATGAGTCCCCACTATCATATGGCATATTTACAACATTACCCACTGAAGTATTTTCTGTGTCATTATCAACACTGCCTGTCCTAGAAGAGTTTAGAGAACCTAAAGCCTGAGGAGTACGGAAAACCGAAGAATCTAGCTCCCCATTTTTAGAAGCATCTGAGTTCATCAGAGATGCTGAAGCATTTGCAGCTTTTATGTCCACATTGTTCCTTGGAAACAACCCCTCCCCAGATTCCTGTTGCTTTGTTCTAGGAATCTCATTGCGGTTCTTCCATGCTAAAGGAAGAGGTGGTCTACCAGGACCCAAATAGATGTTCTCTCGACGCCGCTGATATTCAAAGATTTTCTTCTCACCAACTTGATTCTGGGCTGGGATTTTACCAGCTCCAGTCTTTTGGAATGGATTGAGGTCAGCAAATAGATTTTCTGAGTCCATATTATCCTGAGTAGGTGGCACCACGTTCCTTTTCTCATTCACACCATCACATACTATAGAGCTTCCACAGTCACCTCTTTGCTTGGAAGAAGAAGTTGCCCCTGCAGAGGAAGAAAGCTGGAAGTCTTGATTAACTGGTACTACACCTTTCAAAATCCCATCAGACCTGTTTCCATGATTCATAGAAATTGCCCCACCATTAGGGCTGGGAAGAGGCAACTGGGAAACCACTTTTCCAGTTCTTGAACTCACATCTAAAATTCCATTATTTCTCATGATGGGCACTTCGTTGGAGGTTCTACGATCCCTATTGCGGTCATAACCTGTCCTTGGGAGCAAGTTCCTATTTGATCTCTGGTCATCCATAGGAACATCTTTTGCTGGTAGAATGTCAGCAGGAATAAGCGTTCCAGGTGCTCCCATTAGATCCACCAAAAACTCCCTATTGCAAAAAAAAAAAGAAAAGAAATTAGAATGAAACCTGCCATAAGCACCAAAATATTTAGACAACCCGAGATTGCTTAATCCATAGAGGTATAGAGGAAGCCCTAAGGATGTCCCTTATTCTATTTGAACAGACCAGTAACACAGTTCACATAAATAAACATAAGTGCAGAAGACAAAAACCCTTTAGAACTCAAAAATATGCCTCCAAAAAGTGTGAGCTCTCAAACTGCCCTTTTTTATGGTCCAGCACCCTTTAAATATCAATAGCAGAATGTGTGCTGAGATAGTACACCTGCACTAAAACCAATTCCTAATGGAAAATCATCTCTGTGCCCACTCCCCAACCATCCCACAGGTGTTTTTAGTGTTTAACTGAGAACTTCAGAGATGCAACTTCTCAAGAATATCCACAATCTAAATAAAAACAGAAAGGAAAAATAATCATAGCAAGTGAATCCCTCACTCTAGGGGTCCCCCAGTGATCGTACTTCCTGTGCCATTAATGTAAACCCCTTTTCAGATTTCCAAAGGTGGCAACATAAAAGAGAATCCCATATTGAAATCAAGTCAAAGGAGTTCAAATCAAACTAAATAAGCAAAACAGTAAACTATCAATGAGTGACCATTCACAAAAAGGAAAGGTAAACAACAATGTCTAACAAAATAAGTAAGAGTAATGGCTCCAATTATAAACCTTTGATCCTCCGATTTGATAATGACGACTGCACCGTCATCAATACCAGTGTAGAGGCTTCCTTTAACTAGTCTGCACAGGATACCAACTGTATCAGCTAACACCTGCAATTAGGAAGAAGATAATTTTGTTGTATAAATGAAGAGGATTTAAAGTTAGATAGGATAAATCTTGATCAAATTAATCCACTCAATATGATAAAATACAGCTGAAAGATCATGAAGAATTACACCACAGATATTCTCAAGATCATGAAGCTTTTTCTTGTTTTAACTGTAAGGTCATGAAGACTTGCTCATCTAAAGTTCGGTAACTTCTGTAATCATTTTTTATTTTTGGAAGGAAATAGATATTCCAAACTATTTACAGTTCCAATGGTCCAGAGTACCCATTCGGTGCCTAACGACACGTATACATGATTTAACTTGGAAGGTTTAATAGAGTTAAGACAGCATAATTGTAAATTATCAGAAGTAAAATTTAGCCTAGGTTGTAACAGTAACAACAAATACTATGATCCCTCTCAAAAAGAATTTAAGCCTGATAATGACATTTTGTATATCATCATGGTTTAAATTCCGATCAAAATATGAGGCTTGAACTCTATTGCCCGATCACAGTGAGGCACTGAAAGGTATCACTGTATGTGCTGTTTCCAACACATGTACATTAGATCTTAATAGATGATCTTACATTACTAAATGTCCAGTTAAATGTTCCCTAACATTCTAAACAATTTAACAAATAAGAAACAGAGTTTAACCGACAGAATCGACTACAGGGTTCTTGCTAATCAAACAAGCTAAGAATAATCAGAAGGAATCATAACGTCCAATTTTGATTTAATAATGGAAAATGATGATAAGAGGCTTCTTCAGTGCCAAAAGGTTGGAAATAACTTAGTTACATGAATGAGAGAAACAATTTTAACACGTAGTTAAGTTTACATTCTTTGGTAAATTATACTCCACAATCACAGTATGTCCAGTTAGAAGTTCACAATAAACATCATTGAAGTTCTAAGACAATGTGGCTTCACTTGTATAGATTTCTGATTGATTAAACCACCATAATGCCTTGTCATGTTACTCATGTATAGGAAAACTCAAAAATTCATGTCTCCATATTTTCGCTAAAACTAACTTCTATCATAAAAGAATGATGGGTATGCTGATTTCAACAGATAACAACCTTATCAATTGTGTTTAACCTAAAAAACACAAGACTTCTATTTGGGTTTAATACTATTGATGTTTAATATTGCAACACAGCTGTTTAGATAAAGGATTGTACTTATGATTCTGGAATGGATCCCATAAATCAGCACATCAAAGTAAGTTTTGCATGGTGCAAAGATTTCTAAGAGATGATTGTCCATTGAGCATGCAAAATACAAAACGACCAGAATATATGTTAACGGAAATGTAAAGACTTACCTTGAACAGCAGAGCCCTGTGACGTGAAATCCCTATCTTCAAACACCCAATGGGATAAATATTAGTGTGCAGGGTAGCTTGCAATTCAAAACTTCTTTCCATCCATCTTGCCAGCATATCATTGGCATCTCTGACAGGCCCCCCCATGTGTTCCGAAACAAGATCAGCAATCCTTTGGACCAACCCACAATTCAATAAGCCAACCTCAGGTGCATGGCAATCCAACGCAATACAGCGTGCAACTTGCTCCATCTCATCAAGAGCAGGATCAATAGCACGATTCACTATTACAACTTCATAACTAGAAGCACCAGTAGTCATCTGAAGATCAACAAGAGAGGGCATCCCTTGGGAAGATGGATCAGCTGAAAGCCCATGTATGTCATAAAACCCATCCAGCACTTTGTCCTCATAATCTAGAACATCATAATCCTGCAACAAAGCACCGCATAAACAATTCCTTAGAGCAGATGAACTGACAGAGAATGAAACGAGACATTTTTTGCTTTGACAAGCTTAAAAAAATTAGCATACACCTAGTTCGAAAAAAATAGTTTAATGAAAATCCTTCCTTATAATGATTAAAAAAAGAAAAGAAAAAAAGAGAGGCCAGAAAGGAGCTGAACAGATTCAATTTTCTCAATCATTTAGATTTTGGAAAATATGCTCCCAAGTTTCTTCTAGAAATATCATTATGCTATCCATGGAAGTAGAAATGTTGGGTTTCAGGGATAAACTTTCTTGTACCTATCTAAGAATAAATAAGGATAGCAACTATCAACGCTATACGTAACTGCATAGAGAAATCGACATTGCAAATATATTATTATAAAAATACAAATATCACAAAAGCCATTGACAACCAAACACACACAACTCCAAATAGAAAATAAATAATAAAACAAAAAGAAAATGCCAACTAGAACAACCACACAAAATTGCCTTGCAAACATCCATTAAAGTTGGGTTTTCTAATCATGTATGGTGAGGGATTCAATTCTTAGTCCCCTCTATTATGGACATTCCTTCATACCCATCAGTTTCATGTGGGAGGCTAATGACCAAGATATTGCATCATATATGCTTCTCTTCATGACCTCCCACACCTCTCTTGCTTTGATTTGAAAAATTCAACGGTCATCCTTCCATGTTTGCCACAGGATTAAAAGGAAAATATGTCATGATAATGTGCCCTCTCTATCCACATCATCAATGGCCATTCGTCACAATGATTCAGCAACTTCACTGACCCAATCCAAGAAACTCCAAATAGGTTACATGGCCCCACTACACCACAACAAAGTAGAGAATGGACCATCATCTCCTAGTCTTCTCTCTTGAGTTCTCTACTCTCTTCGTCTCCTTTTCCTTTGCAGATACTTTTGGCGATTATTGGTTTTCTTACTGCTAGCTTTGGTTTGTGGCACATATCTTGCAGTACGTGGAAGATGCAAATATGGCAAGCCCGTTTATTTCATACTCTCTTTTTCCCCCTCTCTTTCGCTTCCTTTCTCTCTCCTCCTTTCTTCAAATTTCTCCCCATTCTCTCTTCTGATTCTCTTCCTCCTCTTACAGGCTTCTCTCCTATCACCTCTTTCCTTTTCTATGCTAACCCTTCTTTTTTTTGAATAAACTGGTAACCCAATTTAGGGCTGCTTTTTCGCCTTTTTCTCTCTCACACTCCTGGATCTTCTTTGATAATCTGAGCACCCATTTTGTGGGCCGCCTTTTACCACACCTTGTAGTTATTGTATACGGTTATTATTTATTAATATAAAGTTAACATTTTCCCCAAAAAAACAAAAATATCTAAGTCTTTTATATTTCACTTTACCCTCTCTGTGTCTAGCCCACTCCAATGACCATACTTGTGTACTTCCCTGTGTTTTCAAGAGTTCCTATAGCTCATTGGTCTGCAGTTTCTTAAAAATTTCAATAGAATTTAAGATTTTCTGTAGTTCATTAGTTTGCAGTTCCCTAACAAACTCATAATCTCAAATGACCTTGCACTAGCATTGTTAAAGATTCAATAAAAAATTCAAGGAATTCCATCTCCAAACATCAAGACTTAAGATCACCTGATCCCCAATAACCCAGAAAAAAGCAGCAAACTCACTTGCACTGTTCTGAAATTTTGTTTGGATTAGATACATCATCCGTTATCAGAGCATCTAATAAAATAACTAGGATGGATCTTCTTATTTATGATACCATAACAATTGCAATATCCCGACCGCGCCCTGCAAGGAAAATGCAAGTAATAGCTCTTTGAAATATAATATACTCCCAATTTCCCGCAATCAGCATTATTTTTCAGCAGTCACACTGATTATAGGTGGGAACCATTGCCTAAATTTGCAGTAATTGTCAAATAACCAAGATGAAAATTGAACTCAATAATCACTATCTAGAGAGATGCAAAACCGTAACAAACACAGGGACCCTCAACTGCAACCAATTCAAATAGTATAAAAGGGGCAAAATGACAAATAACGGTCAAAACAAAAGAAACTCAGCAGAGAGGGAGAGAGCAGAGGAGGAATTCCGCCAAATGCCCGAATGAGTAACAAGGTACAGAGAAAGAAGGGAGAGATAAAGACTTCTCTGTTAAAAGTAATACAGGAAGGGAACGAGGGGAACAAGGAGAGAGAGAATTAGAAAGATAAAATATGCAAACCTTCCCAATAATGGCCTCAGATAGATATAAAGAAGATGAAGACCTAGTAAGGCGTAGAGTAAAGAAATGCACATGCCAGACAGGTAAGAAATAGACAGAGGAAAGATGAAGACCCATCCAACAACAACAACAGAGATAGAAAGAAACCAAAATCACAGGTATATAGAGAGAGAGAGGCAAGATATGAAGCATACGTACCCAATATCTCCTAGAAAGACACTCAGCCAAGTCCTCTGTCTGAGAAGAACCAGACTGCATATGCCCTGACCCCAAAATCACAGCTTTACCCTGATCCTTTGCCCTAAATTCTGAATTCGAAGCACTGATCGCCAGGGCAAGCTGGACCTGAAATTCCTCCTCCGAAGAGAAGTAATCATTTTTATCCTCAGTTAATAGCCGTGAACCTGCAGAGCCCTCGCCTCCTGGTGATGAAGAAGGGGAGGGGCTTTGAGGAGGAACACCATTAGGACTCCAAGAAACAGCGGCTCTATGATCTGAACCACACGATTGCGCGGGGGAAGCGGCTCCCGGGTCGTTGGATCGAGGTGGTTCATGGCTGCTGCCTATATGAAGCTTTCTGAGAATGTGCTTCATCTGAAACAGAGCGCGATGGAGATGGAAACTTTTCTCTCTCTACCTCTCCCTCTCACTCTAGGTTGAGTTGGAGGCCTTTCTCTCTAGATGGACGCCTCTCACTATCTCTATCCTTGAGAACAAAGCTCTTCCCTCTTCGAGGTATGGAGATTTTTCTCTAGGTTTCTCTCTCCTCTGTCTGCAACGAAAGGTGTTTGTCACTCTAGGTTTCTCACTCTACAAGACTACACAACTAATCGGCCTTCTTCTTTCTCTCTCTACGAATTCGTAGTTTTGTCTCTCTCTTTCGCTCTCTGCTGTAAATGGTTATTCTCTCTCTAGGTTTTCTCCTCCATTCAGGAATCCTTTTTTTTTTTCTCGGTTCTCTGCAACAAACGGGTTTTAACATGGACAAACAAGCCAAAAGCACGGAGAGAAACATTTGTGCATTGAACATTTGCTTAACAAAGACCCCGATATTTTAGAAAAATATCGTAATTACCCTTACCTTTTCGATGTTGGTCGGCTTCAACGAAATGGGGAGCAACAAACTGTATCTCTCGATCTACCACGTACATCGAAAAATGACTAAATTATCTTGAGTTTTTGAATAAATAGCAAGACCACCCCACCATTTGGAATAGTACAAAATTGGCCCTTGATGTTCAATTGAAGTATATAATGAGAACATTTCTCCTTAAATATATATATATATATATATAAAAGGGTGCGGTTTGTAGAGAGTCGAGGCTCTAAACCATCAAATTGGAGCCCACCTTCAAATAGTTTCGAGAAATGTGATTTCAATACTAAAAGTATTTGTGATAGTCTTCAAATATTCTTTATCTCTAATTATAAATTTTAAAAATAATGTAGATTGAGCAGATCTATGAAAGCTTTAAAATCTTGAAAATTAACGGTCCAAAAATGCGTTACAAGATGCATTATTTCCAAAACTTGAAATCCATTTTTTTTTTCTATATCCATGCATCTTGATGCCGAGATGATCAAATTGAGAATATTTGAGTATCAAAAAACCTCTTATGGTAAAATGTTTTAGGTAGGCTCTAATGTGATTATTTAGAGCCTCGGTTCTATATAAACTTTTCCATATATATATATAATGTGACCATTTGGGTTGGTGTTGCGTCCACATCTAGATGCTTAAAAGGTGCACAAGTACTTTTTAATGGTTCCGATTGACCTGTATTCACCCAACGGCTAATAATTATTTTTATTTTTATTTTTTGTTTAAAAATAATATTAATTTGAAATTTTGGTTTTAGGTTCATTTTTATAGTAATGTTTTAGTAGAAAATTGGGAAAAAAACTACCCCATTTAATGGAAAACCAGGATTCATGTAGCCGATCTCAATTAATTGGAAAAAGACTAAAATTATGATGATGATATTTTAGTAAAAAAAAAAATTGAATAAAAAATATTGACCAACATAAATTTAGTGTTATTCTGATTATTTTAATTGAAATTATTGTAGATTATTTTTATTTAATTATATTTATAAAAATACAACTACACTCCAAAATCCAAATAAGTATCTCATTTAAATAAAAATAAAATAAAATACAAGACTAATTTTTGGCCATTGGATATGGCCATATGAGAGATGTACACATGGTACTTTTTATTGCAACCCATATCTAGACCCATATAGTATTCGGGTCGAAAATTTGGATCCATATCTAGACCTATCGGTGCTCGGGTTTACCCGTTTGGTCTCAGGTTTGATCTGATCCATTGCCACCCTAATACCTTATGACTATAAGCATTTTTTATTATTTTTTTGCCATTTTTTTTTTTACCATCATAGACCCTATGACAATGAGCTTCATTTTCTTTCCCAATAAATTTGTAAATGTTGTTAATATTGTGATAATATAAACGCGTAGTGCTTGCCTAAAGACACATCATTGCCATCATATACCCTATAACTATGGATACGGATTAGGTCTGATTAGACTCGAACTCAGACCCCGACCTGAATAGTATTCATGTCCAAAAATTGGACCCATACCAAGACTCGATATCGGATCTACCCGTCAGGACCCAAGCCTAGTTAGGTCCATTGCCACCTCTAAGTACAAGGTGGTCACAATTAATCCCTTAAGATAATATGCATGGCGTTTTGAGGACAAACTTCAAGATTTCAGAGTAGTGATAAAAAGTTCGGAGCAGTGCGTGGGTCGAACCGGTCACTCATGCATCCAAGCTTAATTGACCCACTTGTCTAATCGGCTCAACTTACTCAACTAAAACATTAAATAAAAATATCTGTGAACAAAACTTGAAATATTTGGAATATTTAAACAATGTTAAGGTAGTTCAAATCTTATTAACAACATTAATTTCAATATAACATACCATTTCCTAATGTTGTTTATACACCATCCGTTCGGATTCTCAATTCAGGGAGGGACTCAAACCGGGTGTCTACCAATTACACTCCGACTCATGTGATTGTGAGTCAAACCGGTTATTTTGTGAGAGTTGATTAACTCCCGACCACCTGGTCTAAAAAAGATAAGGATCTTAAACTTTCTTTTAACCCGTCATATGCCCAAATAAAGAAAGTGAGTTGTATCAAGTCGTAGTCAACGTCAAAAATCGCCATAACTTTACATAAATTTTGAATGCGCCACATGATGATGATGATCTCAAGGACTAATCCCGAATCAGCAACAATTGTTTCTGTAATAACTAGCAGGTAGTGCATATCGTACTTAATTCGAGTATATATTGTACTTAATACGAGTATAATGTTGGGCTATTCATCAATGCGTTCATGGTTGGTGGAGTTTTAGTAAATGACCCCTTCAAAAACTTCAACTCTTTATCGTCTTTTGATAAGCATAAATAGAAAATGTGGCAAGCGTTTGCGACTTTGCGTACCTAATTCTGTACTTGTATATGGCAGAATTGCGAGAAAATATATAGTAATAAGATTTATTTTTCATGCAATAATATTGTAATCACCCTTAACTACCCACCCTATGTGGAATCAAGTGGCAATGGTGTACCATTAGCAGTACTTGAAGTTAAATAAATTATTTGTCAAAGTTTACCCCTAACCGTTGATTTCACATCCGAGGGCTAGGTTGTGACACTTTTGTACAAAAAAAAAGAAATGGTCCATACAATAATCATTTGCCTACTTCCTATTCCTCTCTTTGCTCTCGTTTCATTTGGCTCCAAATAAATTATTATAATCTTGGCAATACTTCTTAAGGAAAAATTATAGATACCCTTTTTTCTCAACTTTTTATACAACCCCCTCTTTAATATATATATATATATATAAACCACATCTATGGTCCTAACATTTTTTTTTTCTTTTTTTATCATCATCCACCCCCAAAGTAAAAATAATAATTTCTATAACAAAAATTGCCCCCCTCAAAACCCATATTTTTGTACATTTTATATAATGAAGTTAGATCGATACACATTGTGCCAGACTGTATTCATTATAAATAATGAAATTGAACCATTTTTAATAATAATTTAAAGCCAATCTAGCATGCACTGAGTCATATTGATTTTATAGTCAATAGGACAAAACAAATAAAGAGAACGTGTGTTTAGAAAGGTATTTTTATAGTACCGTTCTACTCAAGGGATTGTAACAAAAAAACAAAAACAAAAAATAAATAGAGTTAAGTTAGTGATGTGTTTTAAAGATATTGAAGGACAATACCTAAAAAGTTGGGTAAAGGGGGGTTTTTATAATTTATCTTATTTTAAACACGGGGCAATGCTAATTAAATGGTCATAAATGAAAAATTAGAGAACTTCGGGGCACTAGTGAAGTGATTGTTTGTGGTTTGATGGTAATTTTGCCATCAATATTTGACATCGGAGAAACCCAAGTTCTGCAAAGGTCAATTTTGTCATTTACATACAAACTTGAGCCTTTTTACGACATTGCCCGTAGGGGTTGGGACAGCAACAGGAGTTGCTTCCAATGCAAATGAGGGTAGTTTAATTATTTTGGAGGTCATTATAGTCATTTTTAATGATGAGATAAGAGTGGCGGTCGGGTTGGGGCCTCACTGTGTAGCCGCTACGACGTGACGGACCGCCCTCTAGAGAGCCACGTCTTAGTGCTCTTCTCGACAAGTGGCAAATTAGATAGTGACACGTGGACTGTACAGATCTTATTACGAGTCCCCCGCTTTGCGGAGAAGCCGTGAAAACATTGATGGTAGATGTTATTTTTTTTTTTTTTTTTTTAATGATAACGATCCTATCGGATCATCTCGAGACTTTAAATGATTACCATTAAATTTGACGATCTTTATACGAGTTAAGTCGTATACACGTAAGTGTATAAAAAACTCCAAATGATCAGCATTTAATTTGTTACAATTTTTTAGAAAAATTATCACATAAGGTGGGAACTTGATTTTTCCAAATATTTGTGTCAAATTTAATAGTGATATTGCCTTACATACATAGATGTGGGATGTTCATTACTCTTTTATTCTTTTTATAAATTAATAATTTAGACCAAAAATCATAACTAGTGATAAATTAAAGATCAATTGTTTAATGCAAGCTTTCTACATATGCGGTCAAGAAAATGTAAAGCATCCATCTTAAAGATGAATGCAAGCAGGTATTTCATATAAAACACTAGAAACTAATGGCTCATATGATTTATTACTAGAATTATTATTTTTAGTTTTTTAATTTTATTTATTATTTCGTATTCATGATCTTCATGTTAGAGATTACATGTCCTTAAAAATTAAGTCTTAAAATCCATCTTAAAAATATATTTATTAAGAGGCCCGTATTCCTACATGTGCGGGCTTAGCCGCATAGAAACCGGGTCCTTAATAAAACATTTGAATGATTAGTTTCAATTGTTTTTAGATGGACCGTGTATTACATCCATCTTTAAGGTGAATGCTTTATATTTTGGGGACTACAATTGTAGAAATACAGTCCACACTACATGGAGTTAATTCGCAAGACCAAGACCTCATAGAAACTTTATCGTTGGAGGACCCAGTTTTTAGTTTTTAAAATGTAATTATTTTTTATATAATTAATTTCTATATTATAGATTATATGTCCTTAAAAATTCGGTAAAACAATCCATCTAAAAATATATATTTTTAATAGGTGATCCATTTCTACATGGACTCATAGAAACCGTGTCCTTACAATATATACTAATTTTAAAGCTTAATTTTATTTATTTTTACATATGTAGTAGTTAAGGTTGTGATAATTAATTTGCAACAAAATTCTATGAGATTTGAGATGGTACTTTGTTTTTTTAACAAGCCCTGTGTTGTTTGAATATTTTCTTACGAAATAATGCAGTTTCAATTTGGAACTATGAGTTCATAACACAATATATCATAAAAGGGTGCGATTTGTATAGAGCCTAGGCTCTAAACAATGAAATTAGAGCCTACCTGTAAATAGTGTTGAAAAATGTGGTTTCAATACTGAAAATATTTGTGATAGTCTTAAAATATATTTCACCTTTATTTATAAATTTTAAAGCTTAACAAATAGTGTAGATCTATAGATACATGAAAATCTTGAAAATTGATGGTAAAAAAATGTGTTACAAAATATACTATTTTTAAAAATTGAAATCTACTTTTTTCTCATGTCCATGCATATTGACGTCAGGATGATCAATTTGAGGACATTTGGGCGAAAACAACCTTTTCCAATCAAATTCGTTTTTTAGAGCCTCGACACTATATAAACTTTCCCCATTAAAAAGTAAAAAAAAGAATGCAACCTAAAAAAAAGTTGAGAATATTTTTAAATACGACGAAGTAAAAATTTTGATTATTATATATATATTATCGATAGGCTGCCGCTTGGATTGGTAAGCGCTGAGAGTTCTGGTCGTCATAGTATATGCCGTATAGCATACCATGACTTATTGCCTTTTACCGATGGGATAGTTTACGAATTATGATCCACATAACCATAAAAAATATGTGGTCCTAGGTTCATACGTGGTTTTTATCCACTATCCACCAATAAGTGGATGGATTGGACGGTGATGACTCCCTCCCTGGCCACGTATTTCCCAACAATACCTTACCTATATCAATGAACACCTCCTTCGTTCCTCCCAAGAATAGCTTTTCGTACCCATATTGTGCAATACATAAAGGAAAAGAGTTTATATAAGTAATGGCTCTAAATAACCAAATTAAAGTGCACCTCAAAGATTTCACTGAAAGATGTTGTTTTGATGCTCAAATATCCTCAAAATGATCATCTCAACCTAAAGATACATAGACATGAGAAAAAAAATGGATTTCTTAAAATTTCAAGTTTTCATATGTCTACTCGATCTATACTGTTTTTAAAACTTTAAATTTTATAATTAGAGATGAAAATATATTTTAATGATATAACAAATATTTTCAATATTGAAACCACATTTCTCAATACTATTTGAAGGTGCGCTTTACTTTGATTGTTTAGAGTGTTGTCTCTATACAAACCGCATCCATACATAAAAGGTGCAATATGCATAAGACCGAGGCTCTAAACAATCAAAGTAAAACGCACATTCAAATAGTGTCGAGAAATGTGGTTTCAATATTGGAAATCTTAGTAAAAACATTCAAATTTATTTTCATCTCTAGTTATAAACTTTAAAGCTTAAAAAATAGTGTATATTGAGCAGATCTATGAAAACTTAAAAATTGACAATAAAAAATACATTATTTCCAAATCTTGAAATCCATTTTTTTCTCATGTCCATGCATTTTGAGGCCGAGATGATAAGTTTGGAGATTTTTTAGTATCAAAACAACATCTTCTCGTGAAAATTTTGAGGTGTCCCTTAATATGATTGTTTATCGCCTCACACCTATATAAACTTATCCTATACATAAAATGCATATTATTTACTTTTGTCAACCCTGAGTGGTTGGAATGAAGTTCAGATGATGATGATTTACTTTCTTCTGGTTTTAAAATCTGACAATTTATGATGTAAATCATTGACCTTTAAAGGAATTGGTCAGGACCGAACCGATTATGGGATGGTAGGGGTCGCAACACACACACACACACATACATATATATATACATGAAGAGTTTTAGGTAAGTCATGCTAGCTGAGAGCTACAGTAAATGCCTAATGGCCCATATTGAATATGGTTATATATATATATATATATGTGTGTGTATGTGTGTGTGTGTGTGTGCGTGTTTTCTCAAATATGTCTAATATTTTCTTATGTGCCTTCAAATCCCAATCACATACTTGCTTTTACTTTTAGGTAAAAGTTTATACAAGGTTAAGGCCCTAAACAATCAAATTAAGACACGTCTAAAAAATTCAATAGAAGAGGTTGTTTTGATATTGAAAAAAGCTGAAATCCATTATCTCGATCTCAATATGCACATACGTGAAAAAAAAAGAGACCTAAAGTACGAGAAATAGTGCATCTTGTAATGTATTATATGAACCATCATTTTTCAATATTTTGAAGTGTTTATAGATTTGTTTGATGGACACTATTTTATAAGCTTAAATTATTTATAATTAAAGATGAAAACAAAATTTCAGACTACGCTAAAGTTTTTTGCCACTGAAAATTATCTTTGGACATCATTTAGAGGTATGCCTTAATTTGATTGGTTAAGGCCTCAACCTTAGATCCTTACTTTTAGCTTATTTTTTTTATTTTTAATATTCGTTGCATTACTGATTTGGACTGATCAGGATTGGCAATACAATGATCCGATATGGATTTATGGGTAAACGATCCATCCCCTAGATTTGGGTTTT
Organism: Amborella trichopoda; assembly: GCF_000471905.2. The sequence continues at coordinate 146,646 of NW_006494789.1, forward strand.
AAATCACTGGTTTCTCCTAATAGAAAAATAACCTAATGAATTAAGGTATAACATGCTCCTAGAATAGCATATGTTTGCGCATGAAGTGATGCACATGTTCATACGTGGGTTCACTTTTGTAGATTGGTAATTTGACCATCACATTCATCAATCTGAAAATAATAAATACAATTTAAACTCTAAGTATATTTTGAACTTATTTTTACACTGTTTATTTTGCTTATTAGCCTCACTATTTTTTCGAGGCATAAACAAAAACTTAGAAATAGTGTTGCTTATTAGCAACACTATTTATTTGATGTCGAGATGATAAATCTGAAGATATTTGGGCATCAAAACAACATCTTCTAGTGAAATTTTGTAGGTATGCTTAAATTTGACTGTTTAGAGCCTCGGCTTTATATAAACTTTTCATTTTATTGAAACCAGTGTTTGAAAACCCAAATTGATTTGATTGGATCGTATATCCTGTGAATACATGTTGGGTTTTTAGATTGGCAATCCGGATTAGACATACCAAATTAAAACAAATTTAAAAATAAAGATTTGAAGGTTGGAGGTTCAGAAGGATCTAAAAAAAAATTAAATAAGCTTAAAAAAATAAAAATAAAAAGTGATAGGAGGGTCTTGGGGTAAACGAGGCAAGAATTGGTATCTTATCGGAACTGGATCACTCCCAAACGATTCATGATTCAGATCGCCTAAGTTCTAAAGTACTAATTGAAATTGATCGTGTCAAGATAATTGAAAAGACTTAAAAGTAAAAAAACTCTTACAAACACCGTGGGACGAAACTGTACATTGTTTTTGCCCGCAATTGCTCTCGTAGAGCTGTTGCAGTTTAGCCTAAAAAGTCGTAATGTAAAGTTATTGTGCACCGAACATACTATGTCCATTGTGGTAGAACCACAACAAACCTAATATGTCAGGTGTGGTCGATTTTTCCAAAATATCCAAAAAAAAATAAAATGGCAGCCACCCTATAGATGAAATCCCTGTCCATTTTCGGCTACGGAGACGCGTATACTAAAGTATATTGAAAGCGATTAAGGTCACAAAAATCTCCTCATCTGATTGTCTTGCTCCCAAGACCAAATTACAAGGTACTCACGGGATTACCATGTACTGGCGTTTTGGGTTGCTCCATGCGCTCCGAGGGAGAAGCGAGGGTGGAGAGAGAGAGAGAGGCGCGGCCACTTCCTGTTTGGAACAGAGGCGTGTTCTAGCGAGAGAGAGAAAGAGAGGAAGGCGAGAGAGAGGGGCTCGCAGGAAGAGAGACGCAGCACCCTAGAGAGAGAGAGAGAGAGAGAGAGAGAGAGAGAGAGAGAGAAAGTCATTAACCATGGCGAAAAAGCGATCTTCGGAGACGATGCTCCAGTCCTCTCCATCTGAAGAGAAGCCCAAGAAAACCAAAAAACTAGCAACCGAAATTGACGAAATCTTCTCTCTTTCCAAGAAGAAACCAAAGCTCGAAAATTCGCCAAATAGAGGAGAAACACAAGAACCAGCTTCTACTGAGAAGGGATCCACTGATACAGAGACGAAGAGGGTCAAGAGCAAGAGGAAAGAGAATGTGAAGAAAGAGAAGATTAAGAAGAAAAAGAAGGATATTTCTTCGGAGAATGGATGGGTCGATCCTCCTTCTAGGTCAAGGAGGAAAACAGCTGATGGTTTCACGGTTTATTCAGCCGAAGAATTAGGTTTTGGAGAGGCTGATGCTGGAGGTACCCCACTTTGCCCTTTTGATTGTTCTTGCTGTTTTTGATAGAGAGAAATGGAAGAGAGAGAAATTAGTGGCTTTGTGTTTTGAGTTGACTCCTGGCTAAGAAAGAAGGCAAGAGACAGAAGTTGGTGGCTCATGTAAAAGCTAGCGGTTATGAACTTAATTTTTAAGGCTACATGTACTAATTTTTCCTGGTGAAATTAGATGAGCTATTCATCAGCTAATAAGCCTAGATATTTGTATCCTTATGAACTATTTTAGGGTTTTGAATCTCTTAGTTTTGTGGATTTTTATTTTATTTAAATTCAAGTTGAAAACAATGGATTCGACCATTGAGATGCTTCAGGGAAAATTGACTCATTATACAACATGAAGAAATTGGAGAAAACCGGTTGAAAGGTTTTATACTGTATTCAAACTTCAAATGATTAAACCAAACGAACGGATATGAAATTTGATTAGAAGAATATATTTGGTTTCACATTTTTAGTAAAACTCAACTATTTCTTGCTAAACTTGTGCAAAAATATTGAAAATTGGTGCCCCAGCATATTGGAGAATTTACACATAGAAAAACATATTATATTGGAGAATTCATAGTGTATCTGTTGACTGTGATCCTAAGATGCTTTCTATTTCTTAACCTTTTCACTTTTTGGAGTCCCACTGTAGTGCCTTGTAGGTTTTTGCAAATAGCCATTTACCGTTTCGTCTGGATTGTAAGAGTAGTGTTTCTTGTTTTCTCATTCGCATGGGCTCCTGGATCCAGTAAGAATCCATGTTTATAACTTCAATATGTGATCATAAAAATGAAAATTTATAATTTGTTTTGGGTATATAATTGCATGCTGCTTCTATGTTCAAATTATTCCTCTTGAGCTTGTGAACTTATGATATTATACTTTCCGGTAGTACATTGACAATTTGAATACTTGGGGGGTGCTTAAGACTCCAAAAGAAGTTCAAGGGAAAAACTAGAGCATGAAAACCCTAAAAAAAATAGCTGCAAATAATGTACGCTACTCCTGTAGAAAATAACAATTGAAGCTCCTCCTTATAGTATCTCTTGATGGATTTGTTGTCTCATTTTCCATGATGGTTTTCTTGATTGCTTGTTCACTCTTATCTTACCTACTTTGGCATTGCTGTCCCTCTTTCAGCTTCTTGCTCTTCCAGTTCCTTTCTCTATCATGATTACCTCCTCTTTTTCTTTCTTTTCTCTCCTCTCTCCCCTTAATCTCTCCTCTCTCTACATTATGTCTCCTTTCTCAATCCCACTCTCTCTCACCTTCTCTACCATTCTGACTTTGCATCTCTGCACCATTTTAGTATTTTTACATTTCTTTCCCTCTAGATCTCTAAGTTGTCGACTCTCTCCACGTCTCTAGCATCTGCTATCTTCCTCTCCATTTATCAGTAGTCCTTCCAATGCTTTAGTTGCCGCCTTCTCGCTTTTTATCTTATCATCTTCAACCTCCTCATCCATTGGCCAATGCCCAATGGATACTCTCCTTTTGCTCCGGCACACATCTTCACCATAGTGCCTCCCTAATCGTACAGTTTATTTTCCCCTCGTTCTACCTTTGACCTTTTGCCTAAGCTTTTTGGTCTTTTTATGGAGTTTTCTATTTCTTCTTTTAACCCTTGGTTGTATAGGTAGTGCTTTCGGGAGGTGTGCAGTTTATACCCACCATGCCTTTTCATTCCTTTTCTGTTTGTACAGTCTGAGCACCCTTTTTGTGGGATGCCTTCTAACACTCCTTGTGGTTTTTGTAAACTATTATTATCATTAATACAGTGAAATTATTTCTCAAAAAGAGGAAAAAAAATAAAAATAAATTGAAAGCTCTGTGAACTATTATTATCATTAATACAGTTACGCTATTTCTCAAAAAGCGGGAAAAAAAAAAGAAAGCTACAGAATGTGTGAATTTCCTTAGTATTTTTATTCAATAAACTACAAGATCCTGGATGAATTTTATGACAAATTGGCTTATTTCTTTAATCTGATCATGGTTTAACTCGCAGTGGGAGCTAGTTGCATCAAGATTTTTGTTTTGGAAGAGAGGCTAAATTTTAGGAAGCTTAGATTAGGTGTATTTTAGAAAAGAATGGTTCATGAATGATGGCTCAATCAGGTGGATGATCATGTTTGACTACTGACTTTCTGGGTACATCCTGTAAGGAAAAACATGTACCGATGTACCTTAGTGATGATTAGGGAAAGACATACAGGGTTTGTAGCATTTTTAAATCTGCTTTGTAGGGTTAGCCCACATTATGCTACTGGTGTAGAATTATAGTATAGATATGTTTCTGTCTGCGAGTTTTATGGATTGTCATGCATTGTCCACATGGCCTTCTTGTATGAGTAAATAAGCCTTTGGTACTTATACAAGAAAGAAAGGAACATGGTTTGCTATTTGTTACTCGTTTTCATGGCTGATTATCATGCTTATGATCAGCTACTTGGCTTTCCAAAGTCTTCAACTTATTATTCATTATCGAAAAGATCGTATGCTCCAGTAGGAGAAAAATTACATTTGCCCCCCTTGCCCCCAATTTTGGGAATATGAGCTACTCAACCTAGTGACTAGCCTAATAGAAAAAAGAACACGCACCCTAGATCTACCTGGAAAAATTAAATAAAACATGTGGCGCCCTAGGATTGCACATAGACTGTTGAATTTTTTGATGGTAGGATCTAGGAGGTTAGGTACTCAAAATCTATTTTTTGAAGTTAGGATTGCACACAGACTGTTAAATTTTTTGATGTAAGACCAACTATGCTTTACGGGACGGAATGTTGGGCAGTCAAGAAATAACATAGTAATGGAATGAGTGTAACTGAGATGAGGATGTTGAGATAGATGAGTGGCAAGACAAGAAAGAATAGAATTCATAATGAAACATTTGAGGGAACTTAGGGGTGGCTCCAATAGGTGAGAAGATGAGGCAAAATAGATTTAGGTGACCTGGCTATGCGCAATGTCGACCTTGGGCCATACCGTTTAGGAGAGTGATTTGGTTCAAGTGGAAATTCTAAAAGGGCAAGGGGAAGGCCCAAAAAGATGTGGATGGAAGTAGTGAGAAGAGATATAGTGACCTATGGTTTGACTGAAAGTATGACCCTCGATGGAGCCGAATGGCGGTAGCTGCGGAACAGGATTCATGTCGCCGACCCAAAATAGTTGGGATAAGACTCAGACGCTGATGAATATATCCATGTAGTAATTCTAAAGTAGATCCCAGAATTTCAGATCATGAATATCCTCCTTAATGGGTTCTTTGCCTATAGTAAGAAGTGTACATTTTGTTCCCACGGGATCACAGTGTGCATACTTCATTCATTATGTAAGTTAACCATTCAACATACAAGACATGGAATATGGATTGGTAGATACACGCATGCTGCCGACCTTCAAGTGTGTGTGCATGCATATTCTAGAAGTAAAACTTATTCAATGCCCTGCATTCTTCAATGTATAGGGTCTCTTGGCTTTCGTTTTCTTTTCCCTCCAGAAAGTCTCATATACAGGCTACACAGGTATATAGACATATGGAATATGGATAGCTAGATGCACGCATACTGCCGACCTTCATGCGTGTGTGCATGCATATTCTAGAAGTAAAAATTATTCAATGCCCTGCTTTCTTCAATGTATAGGGTCTCTTGGCCTTTGTTTTCTCTGTTCCTCCACAAAGTCTGAAATACAGGATGCTAAGTTTTTTTTTTTTGAATCAATACAGGGTACTAGAGTATACTAAGGATATTAAGAGTCGCAAATTTAATTTGGTCGGGATGCCTATCCATCTCTCTCTCTCTCTAGCTGTTGTTCGACGACTCTCTTTGTAAGTAGTAAAGCAACTGATAAACAACATCCATGGGATAGAATTAGGGCTGCCATACTACTACTATGTGAGTATGCGCAAAGAGGGGGATGGAAGATTTTCACTATTGTACTTCTGTCACACATATCCTAGTCCTTGATGTGGCATCTAGCCAGTCTCATCTGTTGCACCAAGAGTTATCTTGATATTTCTCAAGCCATCAGACCGAGTTCAAATGTAGAACCTGTTTTCCTGATCATTGGATTGCACCAAGAAAGAGTATGATGAGTTATTTACAAAGAACAAGGGAGAAAGTGAGGTTAGACCTGGTTAAATTTATAAAAAAAAAAAAAAAGATTAAATTTATCAAGAAAGTGAGGTTAGACCATTTGTTTAAATGAGAAAGAGTGAGACAAGTAATGTAAAAAGAGTAAGGGAGAAGGTGAACCCCAATCATCCATTTAGATAGGCTTACAACCACCTTGAGTCCATTGGGGATTCCTCAGTTGTAAATGGCAGGTTTGAGTCCAACTTTGGGAGATTTATAACCTGCTTTGTTTAACCACTTGCAAGCTTTTATAGACGATGGACAAAACAGCAAATCATTTGCTAGCTTTAATACCCAATTAGAGAAGTAGAAGGTGAGAAAAGTTAAAAAAGATATGTGGGGTGTGGAGAGAAACTGAGAAAGAATATAGAAGATAGTTTGTGTACAGGGGGGGGGGGGTGAGAAAGTAGCTGAGCTAGAGAGAGGAGAAATAAAGTTTTGTTAGCGTTCATTATGGAACCATCCCTTACATACAATAAGAGAAAGGAAGGAGTACATTGCTAGCATTGTATATTAAACCATCACTTCGATCTTCAATTTTTTGAAATATTTTCATGCATATCTTTCACCTCTATTGCCCTCTCCATGGCTGAGTTTTTTCTTATTAGCTCGGGAATGGCTTGATAACTTACCATGTTCAAAGATTTGTTCAAAATATTTGATGAAGCTTATTATACGTGGATCTTTTTGGAGATTGAAATCGCAAATTCATTTGAAATGATCAAATACTAAAATTGTGATGGTCTCATCAATAGTGAAATGTCCTATGCAATTTGGCAGTTGTCTTTTATTCTGTAGATTGGAGCCTTTTGGCAACCTTCTCATGCCCCTATTGAACTCTCATGCTTCTTAGTTTTCAAATAAACATCTCTCTCTCTATGCCAGGTTGCTTAATGATTTGGACTTTCTATGTTCTCAACCTAGGTTGGGAGTTTGAGCCCCACCCTCTTTTGTTTGCGTGGGAAAGCAGGGATCCAGAACTTTGAATTTATGTGCTGGCCATAATGGTCTAACCTCTGATCCAAAAGTTTCTCTCTCTGTCTTGTTTGATTGATGTGCCTTTATCTAAAGCTTTTATTCAGACTTCCTCCATCAAGTGCTATAGATTTGTAGCAATTTGCAGGCTCACATTTCCCATGAACAAGTGTGGAAATTTCAGGCATAAATCTCTCTCTTTCTCTCTGGTTGGTAAGGTTGGTGTCATGTTTTCCTACATGTGCAAGTGGTCACATATATGAAATGGAACAGCGGCACGCAATGAAAAATTTTCCACCTTTTCAGAGCTCCGGGGTGTTACCGTTTTCTATCGGATTTCAAAAATCGTGAGCGAAGGCAAATCTTAGCCAAGAAGCAAGTGGGTGCATCCCTTTTTATATATATATATATATATATATATATATATATAT
>NW_006494789.1:154090-165619 GCF_000471905.2 Amborella trichopoda
TAATAACATATTAAGAAAACATTTTGAAAGTTAATTACACTTGTTTTTAGATGGACTACTTATTTGCATCTATTTTTAAGATGGATGCGTTATACCTCTGGACCATGTATTGTAGAAATGTGGTCCAACCGGCGTGAAACTAATTTCCTGGAATTTCTGTTTGGAATCATTACACGAGTAAGGGTATGATTTGTGACACTCTCATATACCGATATTTGTATCATAGAAAGTAATATAATTTTAATTATAGAAGCTGGCAGACCATGTTTTGATAGGATTAAATCAAAATGATTTGTCTTATGTCTGAATCCCAAAAAATTAAGCTATGGCTTGAAATTTCGAGGATGCAAAAAATTGTATGAAGGGCATTCTATATCCATCACTTCACGGGTCTCTCTCTCACACACACACACACACAAAACACAGCGTTGCCCCTCCTTCAAAGTGAAACATCATCTCTCATCCAGCAGTTTCTCTCGTCCAACTTCTGTTCCGATAATGTCAATATCTTCAGTTCCTCTCCTCCTCCAAAGTGCCATCAACTCTCTCATCATCGTCGCCATCAAATCCCTTGCAAAAGGCCTCCTAAACACGTCCTGTTGCGTTAAGGTTCAAGCCATGTCTAAAAGAGAAGCAAATGATTTGCTATGAAACCATTGGAGTCTATTTCTTGATAATTACTTGCAACTCATCAATGGCTTCAAAAAAAGTTGCCGGAAAATCATTAGATTCTTGCTGAATTGGGTTTCCGCCGGTGACCCAAGAGAGGATTAACCTTCAATTTGATTAAATGTTAAAAAAAAAAACCTTCAATTGTTTATTTTGACATTGGCTATTATGGATGTGAAGAGAAATAAAGATTTCTAGCTTTAAATAGTGTAATATTGAAACATATTATTTAGACAATCCATTTTCAAATATTCATAGTGTAATATTGAAACACATTATTTAGACAATCCATTTTCAAATATTCATAGATCTATGAGATTTATACTATTTTAGTTACGAATTTCATTGTCAAGGGTGAAAATACATTTTAGAGCCATCATAAGGTTTTCCAATGCTTGAAAGTGCTTCTAGATGAGGTTTTGAGGTGAAGCTTTACTTCTTTTTTTTTCGTAAGGTCTAATTCTAGATGAGGTTTTGAGATGAAGTCTTTACTTTTTTTTTTTTGTAAGGTCTAATTCTAGATGAGGTTTTGAGGTGAAGCTTTACTTTTTTCGTAAGGTCTAATAGAAACCGCTTCCCATCTACTTCTAATTAGGTTTATAATGGGTTTTCTTCTAAGATGCAAATGCAATTTTGATCCGGAGGGAGGATATAATCGAAAATGTTCTATCCATACGTTCTTCAGTATTGCCCGAATGTTTATGGTGGGAATTCCAATAAAATGAAGGAAGAAAAAGGGTATAGCATAGGTCAAAATTTTCTTTTTCTATATATTTTTTCATTCCTTATTTTTTGCGGGTAGTGTTTTAAAGCTCGGGCTGTCGGGGTGGATCCCTCCATTGCATTGGTTGGGAATAGCCTAATCGGGATCCGTATCAATTGAGCCAGTGACACATCAGTAACAATAATTGTATAACATAGTCTCAGGCAGGTCTTGTCCGATCTCAAATAATTAGAATAATGCTTAATGCTTAGATGATGATGATTGGTATTGACAACACTAAGGGAAAACCCAGTTCATCCAACCACAAAACACGAATTCCATTGAAGTTTTTTTTTAACATTGGTTGCAATCCAAAATAATGAAAGGGGTAGAATAACAAACTCTTAGAATGATTGTATACGATAAAACAATTTATTTTTGTTGCAAGGTCATCACAATTACTTCTAACCATTATATGTCATATTAGATAGTTTGAAATGTGTTACAAAGTTTGAGAAACATTTTGTTGAACTTTGAGCTTAGACAATAACCCATTTATAACTACGCAGATTTAAAATTTGACGGATAAAAGTGATTGTGACTTCTTTATACTAAAAACAAAATTTGTACCTTTCTATAATTTTTCCACCTAAAAAGGGGCGAAACTCAGGACCATTTTTTAAAAGATTTAAAAATTGCAAGTTGGGGGATTCTTGGACTACCAAAAAAAGAAAAAGAAAACAATTCCATGCAACAAAGTAAAACAAAGATGGCATTACTTGCTAAGCGTGTAACAGAAAAACTACTAAAATAACAATGCCCAATGATACTGCAAATCGCTAAGCGCATAATAAAAATTACTAAAATATCCCTGACTTCACATAATAGGAAATTACTAAAATACCCCTGACTAATGATATTGCACTTTGTATCAAGCATGCATCCTTCCATAATCCCCTATACAGTTTTGGTATTTTGGAAAAGACAAAAAAGTCCTGGGGCTTAGGTCTCCATACCCAAGAGCCATTTAGGTTCACTACCTCTTCTGCATGTGTCTGCCACCACACTCACTTCCCTACAAGAACGAAGAATTCCTCCACTCCTCTAAACTGTCCAATTGGTGACCCAGAGTATTTACCATAATCTTTGATCATCATGGACCGATCTACCTCATTTACTGGGAGAAATGACCAGACTGACATTTTCTTCGTGGACCACGGGCACAAATTCTTTTAGAAAATACACTCAAAACAAAATTCTTATCTGTAAAAGTCGTGATTAGATCCACTCTCTCGTATAGACTTGCTGTTCTGAAATGATCATCATGCCTGCCATTCTCTATCCAGGTTCATTGAAAACACATAGCAATTGCTAGCAGTGATCGATAGATCCAGGCTGTTGGTGAAAGAGTCAAGAACAAAACAATTTATAAACGTGCGTACAAGACAGTGAAGACTCCTCATCCAATTCCTTCAGTAGTTTTTCTATTCTCTAGCCCTCCTCAACAAAAACAATCAGGAGCTCCAAGCATTGATCGATACGTCCAAGCTGTTCAGTTTAAGAATCCATACTCAGACAGCTTCTAGTCTACCGTGTATTTACTAAGCTACCCTTCACTCAGTGTCCTCAGTACTTCTAAACAACAATTGTTGTACCCAAATGGCCATTAGGTCCGCCATTCTCTCGCCGTCTTCACAGAGAGCATTCATCACCACCAATATATGATCAGAGATCCTAGCCGTCGGTTTCAGAGCCCATTATCAAACAGCTTGCAGGTTACCCAGTTCCCCCAACACAAGTTCGACCTCATCTCTCAAACCCAACCTACCCAACCAGCTAGCCAAAACTGATCTGGTCTCAGGACCAACCTCGACACCATCTTTCTCAAGCTCCAGCAGTAGGCCCAGTGCCTTATTGAGATTATTTTCCTTCTCATAAGCAATCAACATAAGAGACACACATTTATCACTTGGGCTTAAACCAGAGGCTCTGAGATTCTCTAGCACCATCCGAGCCTCGTTGGTATGACCCCCAACCACATAAGCATTAAGAAGCAACGCACAGAACCTCACATCAGGTACAACCCCTGCGAATTGAACTGAATCAAACACTCTCTGAGCTCCCTCAATATGACCCATTTTAGAGTAAGCCCTCAAAAGTGCCTTGTAAACTTCTCTGCGTGCATATGTATCTTGGGATTCCATTTCTTTGAGTAATGACTCGCCCTTTTCAGGCATACCAGCCCTGATATAAGCCATGATCATGGACCCATAAGCTCTTTTGTCCAATGGTACACCTAGAAGCTTAAGCTCTTCAAATGTTTCTTGGGCCCGATTGAAGTCACCTGCCTTGCTGTACATGTGAATCAGTACGGTTAGTATGACAGGGTCACAGGAGAAGCCTCTTCTATTCAATGCTCCCAGGGCATTTTCGGCATCTTGTTTTCGCCCTTGCTTTGCATAGCCATCAATTAGTTTGGTGTAGTCACGAATATTAGCTTCAAATGACTCTTGCAGGAGAGCAAACTCCATTACCTAATACATAGGAGGAGATGATTAAATGCTACAAGAAAAACTACAGAAGAAGCATGAGTTGTATTCAGTTCTGCAGATTAGGAACCAAAAGGAAGGGAAGAAAACCAAAAGAAGCAAATATTTGCCATTGAAAATTATAATTACTTCCAGAGCCATAGTTGAGTAATTATCATGCTAGCAAAGTCTTCTGGACATGTATATATATTATGCCAGGAAATTTTGTTACTTTGATAAATAGTTGAGGGGCATCAATGGTGTGAAAAGTGGTCAGCTTTGCAATCAAGTCAAATGTCTCTTCAACTCTTATCCCGTGGCTCTATGAAAACCCTTAGGCCCTATATGTACCATTCTATCAGCTCTAATCTTAATCTTGTGCATTTTCAGTAGTCGACGGCCTTATCACACACCAAACGAGAAACCAGATCTCATGCATGATTATAGTGAAGAGATTCAGTTGTTTTGTACTTTATTTCCAATCAGCAAAGCAAATAACCACTCGACAAGTTGATGGTTTGAGCTAAGAATGTATTAAAAAATGCAATGGTCTGAGCTAAGAATGAATTAAAAAATGCAGGGAAAGAGTGAGGGAACGGATCAAGGAGTGGAGGCTGACCTTTTTAATCAGTTTGATTATGTAATTGGAACAGGGACTGGTGATTTGTTGGATAAGACTCAGGAGCCCATACAGGAAAAAGAGGACAAAAGTTGAATAATTGAGGTGAGGTAAGTATAAAATGGAGGAAGACAAATGACGAACAAGGCAATGATCATAGGGCTATAGCATAAAGACAAGAAAATTAGTAAAACATGGTTGAGCGGTTCCGAGGATCATTGAAATGAGTTAGTGAAAACTAAGTACATATTCAAGAGAAAAAAATGTTAGAAGTAACAAAAATACCCTGAGAATTAATGCCACAACACCTCCGGATGAGAAAAAATATACTAGAATGGTAGACCTTACGATTATTTTTTATGTGTAGTATAAGCTACAAATATAAACCTAGACAAGCTCGAACCAATCCTTTCGTTTATTTATTGCTTATATATGGAGCAAACGAAACAAAAGAAGTAAACAAGCCCACAGAAACAAGGGTATCAAGGGTTTTCTGCTAAAAACTTCAATAGTTATGCCACCATGTACAGCTGAAAGAGGGATAAAATTCATCAACCAAACACTTATCAGGATGACTTCAGCCCACAACAAACATGGAAATCCCAAGAAGTGCAACTGATATAACCACTATAATTAGCATGTCCATTTACAAAGGAACAAAGGGGATTTCTCATCTATTGTGCTATTCTTTTCCATGTTGAATAAGAATAGGGTCACTAATTTTGACGTCAAATAAAAAGAGGTAAGCCAATGAGAGACCTTATCGTTTCTTGTGCTTCGGCAGTCTCATAAACCCAGAGTGTGTTGGCCACACTATTATGTTTATTTTAACTGGATGCATAAATACTCGTGTCAATTAAAGCCAACAGGTAAACAATCATATGCCAAGCAATTTAGATGAATTTATAGAAATATGGCATTATTATTTTCAATAAGCGTCAGAAGGGCATATATTAAAGAAAAAAATTCAGAATAAAAACTCCATAATTTAACATTGTGGCGCACCCCTAGTAGCTTGGAGCTAGGGTTTAGCACAGAAGAAGATTGGGAAGATCCAAAATTAGATAAAGATTTAAAAACATAGATAAAAGAAGGAATACTTGCTGCTTTAGGGTTTTGAATAAAATCCAAAACAAGATGCTTCATTATGCTTGAGTACATCTGTTATATAAGAAAACCCTAAATAGGACTTAATTGTGCCATCCATTTCATCTAATCATGACCATTTATTACAAAATACTTTAAGTTAATAAAAAGACATAAAAGACTCTATAAATTACTACTTATGCCCCTAAACAAATAAAATGACTCAAAAAATAAATAAAAGACGGAAAATGTCATATTCTATTACTATTTTGCCTTTCTGTGGTTCCTCTTGTAAACTTTACGCATGTCTCTCTTATCTAGATACTGGAGAGCAATATCCTGGGCTGCATCACATTGTTACCCAAATATTTTGAGTAGCCGACCCCAAATTGTTGGGATAAGGCTCGGATGATGATGACCTAAATACTTTGAGTGGGATTCATGAGTCAAAGATTTCATGTCACATTTGTATTTCTAAGTTGAACATAGATCACAATAACCTCACTCTTATCAAAATTAATGAAAGCATCACATTGTTCCTCATGGTATGAAGTTCATGAGAAAAATACCAATTAAATAGCTGATAGTTATCACCATAAAGTAAACATAATATCTGGGATCAGACACTTCAATATCCCAATTTGAGAATGTCTCTAGCCCACACTGCCTCAATTGCACAAGGTTAGTTGACACACACTCAGTCCTTGCAAGAGGGAGGCAACGGAAATATGCACTTTCCATCACGCCACTCATTCTATCCATAATAACAAGAGAAAAACTAACGAAAAGCATCAAATCCTTTACCAACCAAACTCATGATTGCATCAGCTTTATTTAGTGCACATATATAAGAAAATCCCCGTGATACTCGAGTACAACTTGCAAAGAGTTTCAAATATTTTACGGTTGGATCACTTTGTCATTCAAGTATCAATGCACAAGCTCTCCTATTCCTAGTCAAATACGCGTCACAGTCATGTGTTCACTACAAATTCTCCACCTTACTTCGATGCCTTGGATCCCAAATTGACATGGGAAAATTACAGTCCCACCACCAGCATTGGCTACAACATAAAAGGGACCCCCGGATCCTCCTATCCTCCTATACATTTGACAACGAAGTGACTCATCTATTGCTTCCCCCTTTGCTCTAAGCTTATTTCCAAACAAATCCTCTTTGTAAGAGTCAGAAGACTCAGAACACTGTGTTCAGTAACAAGTATGTGAATGCAAGATAAAAATTAAGTAAAACTAGCTCCAATTTTTTATGAATTTACAGGATTCAACACAGCAATAAATATTTCCATTTAAAGGCAGAGACACTAATATCATAAAAATTCTCCCTTTCCTCCATTATGAGAACTCGAGCTTTGATGATGAATGCACTTTAAATATCCATTATCCATCCACAGAGAAGAAATCAATTTGTTTGAAATGTTGGTGGCCACTTTTTCTGCGGGTAGCAACACTACACCAACTGAAAATTTGGCAAGTTCTAGTGATGCATTCATTCAAATTAATGTTCATTGATCAGAACTAACAAAAAAAGAACTTGCATCTTTGGAATTGGAAGCATAATCTCTATTTCCACATCGGAACATAAAATGAAGATGAATAAAAAGAAACAGTGCATGTTATCTTCCAAATGTGCAAGAACTGTAATCTGGGGAACTACTGAGAGAGAGAGAGAGAGAGATAATTTATATAAACATCTCCGGAATTACTAACCTCAAAAATCAAAGGATGGTTTAATTTTTTTATTTCCCTGAGAATTTCAAGCCAATCAGCTCTCTTGGGATTCATGGTTCTAACCCACAAACCCAACATACCAGATGGGTCATCATCTCCATCAGAAAGGCATATAATATGTCTCATCAGGGCTTTGCATCTCTTTGACATTTTTGCAGGCAATTGGGACATGAGAAGCTTTTGGGACTCCGAAATATCTGAACCCGCATCGACCCATATCATTTTTTGAGGCAAATTAATTGCTTGTGCGTTTTCTCGCTCTTCTTCATGTTGGGTTTTCTCTGGCAGAGATATTGATTGTTGCAGAGAAGATTGCCGGGGAGGAAAGCTGAAACATGAGAGTGAAGGTGAATTTCTTGTCCATGGAGGGGCGAATGCATAAACAATGGAGCTTCCTATGCAATGGACAGTCGATAGCATAGTAGAGAGAGAAGCAACTCCTTAGACGGGTTGAGAGTGAGAGACAGTTGGGTGCTATTTCACAAAAACGGGAGAGAGACTGCTCGAATCTATTGCACAAGACGACCATCGAAATTGTGTTTTTTATTTTGGGAAAAGTTTATTCAGAGCGTAGGTTTTTTAAACAATCAAATTAGAGCCCACCTCAATAATTTCGCTACAAGAGGTGGTTTTGATGCTGAAATATTCTCATATCATATCGATATCAAGATGCATGGTCATGAGTAAAAAATAGATTTCAACTTTAAAAAATAGTGCATTTTGTAACTTATTTTTTGATCATCAATTTTTAAGAATTTTATGATTTCATAGATCGATCTATATTATTGGTGAAAAGAAAAGTTTATATGGAGCCGAGGCTCTAAACAATCAAATTTAAGCCTACATCAAAAAGTTTATTAGAAGAGGTTGTTTTGATAATATCTATATATCTTCAAATTGATAATCTCGACATCAAGATCTATGGACATGAAAAAAAAATGGATTTCAAGTTTTGGAAATAATATATTTTGTAATGCATTTTTACATATGGTCAATTTTCAAGATTTTCGTAGATATGTTGATTTACCGTATTTTTTTTTGAAGATTTGAACTTTATAAATAAATATAAAAATGTATTTTAAAGCTATCACAAAGATTTCCAGTAGTAAAACCACATTTCTCGACACTATTTGAAGGTAGGCTCTAATTTGATTGTTTAGAGCCTAGGCTCTATACAAACCGCACCCTATATTTTAAGGTTATCACAAAAATTTTCAATATTGAAACCACATTTCTCGACATTAATTAAAGGTACGCTTTACTTTGATTGTTTAGAGCATCGGCTCTATACAAACTGCACTTTCTTTATTTTAGTTGGATAATATAGATTTTGATAATTTTAAAAATATAAAATAAAATAATACTATATTTATACTAAAGCTAATAATATGCCATCCAACCCGGCCCTTACAAAGTAGGTCTAGAGCCAATACCAGCTTGACTGCCTTTGTTTTTTTTTTTTTTATCTTTTATTTTTCTTTAGTTATTTTTTGGTTTGGCCTGATCTAGCCCGATAGGAACAACGCCAAGGCTAAGCCCGGCACATTTATCACTTAATCTATATCATCCAAATAAAATGAATGGTGCATACTAATATAATCTTGTACCAGTAAAGTTGCAATTTATAAAAACTTTTTCCTTTAATTTCACAAGGAGATTGAGATAGTCCCCTGATATCATATGGAACACTATGCAAAGGATTATTTTTGCAAAATTTATCACAATACATTGTTTTACAATTACTTAATAATTTACCTTTTTTTACTATTCTAACTAAAAAACACGTGTATTTTGGTAGGCATTTGGAAACTAAATCAGGATGAGGTGGGCCTCAAATTTGATTGTTTAGAGCCGTAGCTTTATATAAACTTTTCCCAAATGGGGTGCGGCTTGTATAAAGCCTAGGCTCTAAACAATCAAATTAGAGCCTACCTTCAAATAGTATCGAGAAATGTGGTTTCAACATTGGTAATCTTTATCATAGCCTTAAAATACATTTTCATATTTATTTATAAAGTTTAAAGCTTCAAAAATATTGTAGGTTGACAGATCTATAAAAACTTAAAACTCTAGAAAATTGACGGTCCAAAAATGCATTACAAAATACGCTATTTCCAAAACTTGAAATCTATTTTTTTCTCATGTCCATGCATCTTGATATCGAGATGATCAATTTGAGGATATTTGGGCATCAAAACAATCTCTTCTGGTGAAATTTTTGAGGTAGGCTCAAATTTGATTGCTTAGAGCCTTGGCTCTATATAAACTTGTTTTTTTTCCAAATGTTAAATAGTTAATATCTCATGCACATTTTGACAAAATTTCCCTAGTGCAATGATTTCATGCAACCGTTATATGGTAATATGATGCACCAACCTTAAAAAACAATCTTATGGTCATTTGTTTGATCCAAAAGTTTGAAATATACACTCTTTTCATTCTAATGAATGATCACAAAAAAAAAAGAAAATTTGAAAACACAACCTATAAAATATTTTTTAGCTCAATTAACATAGGCCGTTCATTTTGGTGAGATGCTTAGATCTAGGCTTTAGAAGGATTTTTTCAATTCCAATTTTTTTGGATGACTTTATTATCATTAGAAGAACAATTAAAAAAGAAAAAAAATGATTTTGAGTTTACAAAGACTAAGATCTTGAAATTTACAAAATGAATGGTCTAGGTTCGTTTTTGAAGGGGACTCATTTTGACTATATCTAAGGTTCAAATTGAACTTTTTTTTTGAGGGGATTGATTATTGAGATGAAGAAAGTGTGTGTGCAAAATTTGGAGTCATACAAAACAAACATGATTTTTTAAAAGTATCGTTGTATTATACTATGATACAACTGTTACATTAGATCATTGCTCGTATTTTATATACATAATGATTGTCTACTGTATGTTAATGATCCTCATGTGGTGGCAGACCTTCAAAAGGAACAATGATTCAAATCCGCTGCCCGTCATCAAGGGACGATGGCAGAAATCCCTCTGTGTATGGCAGAGTATGTGTATGCTAATATTATCTACACGTTTTATCTGGTAAAGATTTATAAAAAGAGGAATTTGCCCAGGGGCTCACGTTTATTAAAAATAAAAAATAAAAAATTAAGGGTTTTGTGTCTCATTGACTAGTTGGTGAGATAATATCCTACTAAGTAGCTGGATGACAAGGGAAATTAATGGAAAAATCTGTTTTTTTTTTCTTTTCGTTAAGTGGATGACAAGGGAAATTAATAGAAAAATCTGTTTTTTTTTTCTTTTCGTTAAGTGGATGACAAGGGAAATTAATGGAAAAATCTATTTTTTTGAAATTAAAAATGAGTTTTTCTTTAAGTAAAAAAATAGGTCATGCATTTCAAACGTTGGATTTCAATTAAAAGATAAGTTTAGCACTAGAAGTGCCAAACCTATCTTTTACTGGAAAAATTAATCTCATAAAGCCTTTATGACAACAATTTCTTTTTAATTAACTACCCAAAAAATATATATTTTCTCTTGAAATAATCATTTCATGCATTTGAGGAAAATTATTTTCTTACAAAACCAGTCTTAGTTAGGAACAAAGATGATTAGAGAGTTTTGGGATCAAACAGAACTTTATAACATGGGCTACTGCAAGACCAAATGTCCACTTTTGGCCCAAGAAAGCACCAAATCTTATTCCAAATTGGTACTCCATGTTCCTCTATTCCTCACAATGAAGATGAAATTTCGAAAAAAAGGGAAATTATATATATTTCATGATGAATATTTCCTCCGTACAATCAAGTAAAAAGGAAAAGCTGAGATTCAGAAAAAATAAAATAGAAAATTGTTTCGTGCGGGTTGGACCGCATTTCTACATATGCGATCCAGCGTAAAGCATCCATCTTAAAGATGGATGCAAGTAGGTGTTCCATCTAAAAACAATGAAAGCTAAGGGTCCAAATGTTTTCTTATTAGAATTATTATTTATAGTTTTAAAAAGTTATTTATTTTTCATATTCATGATCTCCATGTTAGAGATTACATGTCTTTAAAAATTAAGTCTTCAAATCCATCTCAAAAATAGATTTATTAAGAGGACCACATTTCTACATATGTGGGCTTGGCCGCATAGAAACTGGGTTCCAAGAAAAATAAAAAACATATATATATATATATATATATATATATATATATACAGTAGG
>NW_006494789.1:166545-192939 GCF_000471905.2 Amborella trichopoda
ACCTTTAAATTTCCTCGACAAAAATTTCAAACCCAACATCGAGAATTAGCTTGAGGAGATTTTGAGAATATAAACTTCTGAACAGATACGTACCTATTTTAAGATAGCAGCAAATTTCAATTCCTAGGCATAAATTATTTTATGAATAATATAAAACTTTAACTATAAAATCTTAAGAAGTTGGACTTTGGAGTTAGGACATTGCCATACCATATATTATTTGCTTTATTAAAAAAGTGAAAAATAATTTTAAAAATTAGTCGATCGATATATAGGATAAATATATCTAAGTGTCAAAAAATATTGAGGACTTTAAAAGTATACACCACAAGTGGTGTAGCGTAATCTATTAAGAGAGAGACGGTTAGATTTCTATTTAAGAGAGGAGAAAAAAGGTAGTTGAGTAACTTGTGTTCCCATAAACAGAGACGAGCATAATCCGTAAATAGAGCTTAAAATTAGATTTATTCTTTGTTTATTTATTTATTTTTCATGAACTAAAAATGAAAGGTATATGCGTGAAACAATCCACTAATTGATTGATCGATTTTAGATACTATACCATTGCCATCTATTGTATTTTCAAACAGGAGATAGGAGGACCCTATGGAAAAATGGTGGTTCAATTCAATATTAGAGCACAAATGTGAACCATGTAAATCAATGGACATAGCTAAAATTGATTGTTGTTCTTATATAATTCAAACTATCCACAGGGTATTAGGGACCCAAATTTGGATATTTGTAAATGAAGAATCCAAATTTGGATATTTATAAATGAAGAACAAAATAATGATTAGTATTTTATTAGAAACATCTTTGAACAAAATATTAGTATTTTATTAGAAACATGAGGATTTTTAAGTATTTTATTAGAAACATGAGGATTTTTAAGTAAATTTTTCTTCAACAATCGTCTCCGTTATCGACTAAATTTCAACAGCTCTTAGATCTGAAAATGTGAAGCTTGAAATTCTTAAATACCAATTCTTGGGGCATATGAAATGCGGTATTTTTTTTCATAGAGATTCTTAGATAAAGTTTCACATGAGGAAACGGCCGGAAGATATGCTCCCGCCGGAGCATATAATTCTTCCCCTAATATTCTCCTTTCCACTATATTCCTGTCCTTGTCTTCCTATTATTGTCCTACCATATCGTAACTCTCCTCCACCCGCTAGATTCGCTCCTTTTCACTCTCCTAGCCCAGCTCTCTCTCTCTCTCTCTCTTTGTCATGTATATGCCTTTCCTTGTATGATAAGGTTTACATAAACCACTAATTTTAGAAACGGATTAGTGACGCCGATCAAGCATCGTCAAAACTAGTTTAGATCAGTAAATCGGCTGTCTGGATCATATTTTATTGTGGGGAAGAAATAGTGAACTGGTGATAAAAAACCATGCAAAAACAATAAACCGATAAAAAACTGGTACATATCAGTAAATAGGTGTTTTTCTATAACAAAAGGCCATTTTACTATAGTAAATCGTTGGTTCTCTTCTAACAATTTCCTTTATATTGACAAAATCAGCACGGGTTGACTGATTCTTAAGTTAGACCGGATGATTCCGTGCCGACCCGACGTTTTTTTAAATCTTTGCTTTTGAAATCATGTCAACAGATGTATGAATAAGAGGGAAATAAAAAAACCTTGTACAGACCTGGCCCTTTCTTTTGTCATTTGCGCTCTTCTCTTTAGCATTTATTATTCATGGAGCATGTATTATACTTCTGTAGGAGCATAGCATATATTTATTTCCACCGAGCATTATACTTACTTGGAAGGATTCCTTCCATCTTAAATTTTGGAACCGAATATATTATTTTGAAAAAAAAAGAAAAAGATTTGACTTGTCTAACACTTATATTTCACCATAAAAAAAATTCGACCCTCTTTATTCAATCTCACGACATTATTTTTTTCAAACGTGTAGAAGGTGGCATTTGGAATTTTTATGACGTTAGTCTATGGGTTGAACATGTTAGATCCCGAAACGTGTAGTCCTAAAGCGACTCAAATTTTTATTAAGAAAACATTATATGTGTCCGGGGATGCATTCATAATTTTTTATTAAAAAAAAGGTTATATGTGTCCGGGGATTCATTCCTACATTTGTGTACCGCCATGCATAAACCATCCATCTAAAGATGGATATAGACGATGGTCCCTTCTATTAAAAGGTGAATTCTTTAGGTTCAAATATTATAATAAAGCGATTATTTTTCTTTTTTAAAATTACTTTTTTAATATATTAATGATCTTTATGTTAGACATGATATATTCTTTAAAAATTAGGATCAAAATCTATTTAAAAAATAAATTATTATGGGGCGTGCTTTTCTATACAAGAGTCCGGAGACTCATTAAGGTTATAAATTAGGATGGGGTTTCTTTGAGTCGGCCAACTCACATCTACATGCTGCCCGTTCTAAAATTCATTTTAAAGATGGTTCTTTATTTATATATTTATTTTTTAGATTTATCATCTAAGCCAAGATGATCATGAATATAAAAATAAAAATAAACTCTTAAAATAAAAAATATAATTCGTTTGATATTATTTTGTGCACCGTCCATGTGTTATTTATCGATTATACACTTGACATAACCTCCCTCTTTGGGATGGACGTTTATAAGTCAGCATGCTCTTTCGCTTGATGACTCATGGAACATTTTTCAGATAAATTAATGCTGCCAAAATTTCATCATAAATTTTTCTTGAGAATTTTTATCAAAATTTATCTAAGAGATTAACTACTAAATATTTTATCTATGAATAGGGTTTTTGTGTGGGTGGACTCACATGTAGCCCTATATCTCACACCTTCCATGTTAAATGGATGATGGTGATTGCACTAGCAACACTGCAATATGCATTGACCAACTCAATTGAATTTGAGCAAGGGTCCAATGCAACAGTTGTATCGTATTATAATGAAACGATACTTCTAGAAACTATGTTTCTGCTATTTGTATGACCCCAAATTTTGCACACACACTCATTTCATCTCAATAATCATTCTCCAAAAAAAAAAAATTCAATTTGAACCCTAGATATAGTCAAAATGAGTCCCTTCTAGAAACGAATCTAGACCATTCATTTTGTGAATTTCAAGATCTTAGCCTTTATAAGCTCAAAATCAATTTTTTATTTCTTAACATTGTTCATCTAATGATAATAAAGTCATCTAAAAAAATTGGAAATGAAAAAATCTTTCTAAGACCTAGATCTAATCATCTCACCAAAATGGACAGCCTATGTTAATTGGGCTAAAAAAAATACTTCCTAGATTGTGTTTTCAATTTTTTATTTTTTTGTGATTGTTCATTAGAATGAAAAGAGTGTATATTTCACAATTTGGATCAAACAAATGGCCATAAGATGATTTTTTAAGGTTGGTGCATCATATTATTATACAACGGTTGCATGAAATCATTTTGTTTTTTGTGACACTTAGATCTAGCTATTAAAAAATTAGATAGTCTCTTTTTAATCTCGAGACATTATTGTTTTTTTGTATATAAATAGTTTATTTTGGATTTTTTATTGAAATTAATTTATATTTGTGGAGGCTATATCCCAAAATTTGATATCTAATAAATATTTCTGACATTGATTATACACTAGGGAGTACATAGATGGTCTATTTAAACAGGAGTATGAAATATTTGAACAAAATATGGCATAAGCAAGTGTGGAGACTACTATCTCCAACTAAAACGGAGAACATAGATTACTCTCTTGGCATGTCCATTATTGGTAGAGTTTATATAAGGCATAAATCTTAATCAAACAAAGTAAGGCACACTATGAAAGATGAAGTTTGAGTGCCACGAACTCTTGTGATGGCATACAAATTTATCTTTATTTTTAATTATAAAATTGAAAGCCTCGTGGCAACCAAGCAAATCTATAAGTATTTGAAAATATCGAAATTACAAGAATTAAGTAATTATTATAAAATAATTTATTTTTTAATATATAAAATCCTTTTTCTTATGCATTTGAGTTTGAGATGATCAATCGAAAGATTTTTTAAGCTTAGAACAACTATTTTTTATTTATTTTTTTCAATGTTGACTTATTTTATAGAGCAATGATTTAATGCAACGGTTGTATAGTAATACGATGCAATAACTCCATAGTAATACGATACAATAACTCTAAGAAACCATATTATGGCCATTTGTTTGATCCAAAATTTGAAAGATATATATTGTTTTCATTCTAATGAACAATCACAAAAAAAGAAAAAATTGAAAACACAACTTAGAAAGTATTTTTTTAGCCCAAGTAACATAGCCGTTCATTTTGGTGAGATGCTTAGATCTAGGCCTTAGAATGATTTTTTCATTTCCAAATTTTTTAGATGGCTTTGTTATCATTAGATGAACAACGTTAAAAAAGAAAAAAATGATTTTGAGTTTACAAAGGCTAAGATATTAAAATTCACCAAATGAATGGCCCAGATTCATTTTTGAAGGGGATTCATTTTGACCATATCTAAGGTTTAAATTGATTTTTTATTTTTTTTTTGGATTGATGAAGAGAGTGTATGTGCAAAATTTTAGGTCATACAAATACCACAAACGTGATTCTCTAGAAATGTCGTTGCATTATACTATAATACAACCGTTGGATGAAATCATTGCTCTATTTTATAATATAGAATTTATAATAAAAACCTTGAATAGTTTTTTTTATTTTCAACAAATTTAAAATTTCTCCTATCCATTATCATCCTATTTCATCACTTTCTCTCTCTAAAAACTCTCTCTCTCTCTCAGCACAACTTAGTCGAAAGTCCGATAAGATGTAACTTCCCACAGATTACCGACCCTTTTTCTTTCCTTTTCATTACCGCCGTTGGCGTAGGGTAAGAGATAAACTTTCCCGTTATATTGTCTATCCATTTCTACTTTTGCCCGTTATCAATAGACAGACCAGATTAAACCACACTTCCCTCATAAAACCATCTCGACCGTCCAGCTGACACTTTCTCCTCTATATATAGCGAACTGGATGCGTTATTGCCTTGTTATGCGCTGCGTCTGTTCTGCAACGGCATGCGTTGCTTTCTATCCTCGAATTAGGGTTTTGGTTTTGTTTTTTCTGAAACTTGCGTTCTCTTCATCTAGTTAGGGTTTAGGGTTCGGGTTTTGATCTTTTTTAACCATAAGCAGATTTGATTTGTTCAAGGTGAGGTTTCCTGGGGTATAATCTGGCTTTTGGGGAATTTTTTACGGTTAATTTGGTGATTTATATCTAGTTATGGTTTAAGATTGCCTTTCTGATTCGTTTTTGGTTAGGGTTTCTAGTTGAGAACATTGTATGGTCCTTCTCTGGTCGGGGACTTGAATTTCTACAGTTGTTGAGGCAAATTCGCTGAGGAATCCAACTCTGGTTCATAATCTGGTGAGTATTAAATTTTGTTTACAGAGTTTTGGGTTTCAATTTTCTTTTGGAATTCACTGGGATAATTTGGTTACAGCTTCATCTAGGTTCTATCCGTACTGGTTAGGATTATCTGGAAGGTTAGTGGAATTTATCTGTCGAATTCTTCATTTGGGTTTTATCTCCTTATCTTCATATCAAAGCATACATTTGAACGATTTTTCAGCAGAAAAATATTTTATCGTTTCTGTTGAGGATAACGTAGAGGTTGTTTCTCTAGATTGGTGAGTATACAGGGATTTGAATTGGGCTTACTTGAAGGTTTGGGTGAATTTTCAGTTTATGCAGAGCCTTGATGGTTTTAATCAGGTTATTTGTGTGGTCATAATAGACAAACTTAACTAATTATCGTTGGAGCTATCAGAAGCCATTGTTGCCTTTTGAACTGTGTGTCTTTTCACAGGCGTATAAGCCCCATCCTCCATAGACGGGAAGGGTCCTGTTCGATTTGTTGAATTTAAGGGTTTGTCCCCTATTGTATTTCTACTGTTGAAAATAACCACTTACCATCATTCTATAGAAGAAACATGAAAGCTCCTTCAGCTCCTAAGAAACGAAACATCACTTTCCGATATGACATAACATCGAGCCTCTCAGCTGCTGGTGTCCCTTCTGTGCCAATTCCAACCAGGCAAAAGAAGCTTCGGCGCTTACCCCACATATTTTCTAGGGTTTTAGAGCTCCCTTTTCGATCTGAAGCCAATGTTTTGGTCCAAGAAAATCATGAATTCTTTCGATTTGTAACTGGAACCAATCTAGTAAGCGAAGATGTGAGAGCCCAATTGATTGAGATTATCCCTGGGGTTACCAAGATTGTTATCAGAGGTAGCAATATGTTGGACTTATCTCTAGATGAATTAGAGCTTGATTTGTGGCGCTTTAGGCTCCCTCCTTGTGCCCAACCAGAGCTAGCTAGTGCTGCTTATGTGGATGGAAAGCTTATTGTCACCATTCCAAAAGGCCCATCATCTGATGATGATGATGGTTCTGATAATATTGACATAGAAACAGGGCAGAATGGGGAAAATTCAGGCAATGACACAAACCCTAATTTGCCAAATACTCGTAGTCAGGGAAGTTTGGATAGAGGAGGAGGATTGAATGATGGGTTTGGTGGGGAGCAAGGATCTGGTTTTGATTCGGAGATAGGAGGTTTGAATGACGGGTTGGGTGGCGAGCAAGGAACTGGTTTTGATTTGGAGAGAGGAGGTTTGAATGATGGGTTGGGTGGCGAGCAAGGAAATGGCTTTGATTCAAGCAATTGGCCTGGATCTTTGGCGTCGAACCAGTCTTCAGTGAGCCGCCCTCAAGCTTTGGGTGGTCATCTTGTCCTTGTACAGTGAAATCTTGAATGTTTGATTTCTTTAGCTCATTTTTGTTTTCCAGTTTTTTCATTTTTCCTGCAATGGCATCAATTTCGGAGACTATGAAAATTTATATTTCATAGATTTCCATCTTGTTTTGCTCTTTTTCTTCAATGGTATATATGAATGTTGCATTTTTCTTTAAAACTGGTAAGATGCAGGCCTAGTACACTTTGACGACAATTTTTTATGTCGACTGTAATTAGCC
Source organism: Amborella trichopoda (assembly GCF_000471905.2). The sequence goes on from NW_006494789.1 coordinate 173,576, forward strand.
GGATCTACATTTGATGGGGTGCTCTTCATCTGTGGAATGCTCTTACAAAATGATATATAGTCACTGAAATGAATGGTGTGTTCGTATGTATATTGTGCTTGAAAGATATGTTGCAGACATATGTACGTTTGGCATTTATTCTATATCATAATTTTTTTTGGAGGAGTTTATGAATTGTTTCCTTGAACTTTGGGATTTTTCGTCAAACAAAACAGATAATAATCTGATAATCTAAATGTAGCTGGTTCCTACTGCTAACGGTTTCACCTTCTTTCTTAACAACAGTTTCAATTTTCTATGGCAGTTATTTTTCAATTCTTTGGCCAAAAATGTAATCTGTGATTGTATTCGCATTCTTTTTCCTATCTCATTTGAAGATCTGGCTGGACAAAATCATCCCGGAGTTTTATCCGGAAAGGCTTTTAAGAGTGACACCACTGCATCATCAAGAGAGCAAAACATAGGCACCATTTTGCAATTTTGAGTGTTTGAATCATGTTCACTAAATTTCTGTAGTGTCGGCATGGGGTTTATGCTGTAGAAATCATACTTGTTTATCCTCCTCTCCAAATCCGTTCTTTTTCACATGCAATTGTAGAAATCAAAACAAGTGGAACTTTTGGATCTTGCAATTCTACTTGTAAAATTGTGTTACTTCACTGAAGATGGCTGAGGCCATTGTATTAGTTTTATTGGTCTCAAAATTGCATGACTAGAGTTCTATGAAAGTGATTATCATTAGTTTTCAACATGCATCTATTTTACATTTCACAACTATTTGGCCTCTTGCCCTTGTATATTCTTTGGAATTTGAGTGAATTAGCTTTAACCACACCTTCTCTGCTGATCATGATAAAAGAAACTTTAAGAGCTCTGAGTTAGGAATTGGGGGATCTCCCCATTTACTTTCACTTGTATCAGTTTCTCCTATGAACCAATTTCAGTCCTGTATTTTTGGTCATGTAAAGCTTCAAATCCTTTCGGAGTCTTAAACTGTGAATTCAGAGTGAACCCCTGTGGATATTCATGGTTTTGCCCAAGTGTTCATGTTTTCAATCACTGTAATGATGGTTTTTGGCGAGTTTCATGGATATTGCCTAATGACTTGAAGTTTGCACATGGAATATGGCCATTTTTATGTTGAAATTTCGCGGGGCCCTGCTTGCCTTGACCCTTTGATTTTTTTTATTTTTTATTTGTGGATTTGTGGTCTCTCGCTCATACACGAACTTTCAGGCAAGGCCGAGGCAAGTTACTCGGCCCAAGTTATATACAGGCTGAAATCAATATTAAAAATAAGTGAAAAATAAGTAAGGTTATAGAAATCTGTAGGAGATCAAAGAAGATAAAAAAAATTAATAAAAGATGGATTATTGATATTTTTGATTTAGATATTGAATATTTTAGAAAAATAAAAATATGTTTATGAAACATCTTAAAAATTATTGAAATCATGAAAAAATTTAGTTGTAACTATGCATATATGTATCTGGTTAACCCCCTTTTCAAGGGTGGGGAAGTTGCCATGGAAATCGCCCCCAACTTTGGCCGCGTTATGTACTGTTGTTTGCATATCATCCTTGAACTGTTGTTTTCATATCATCCTTGAATATGCGACTCTTACGATCTTCATTTCCCACGTTTTAGAGCCCTTGGGAATCGGTGCGACTAGACCGCTTTCCACCATATATTGAGAACCGACCGGTTTTGTTAGTGGGCCGATTTAGTTCATCTTTATTTTTTATTTTTGAATTTTATTCTCTATTTTTTATTTTTTATTAGCTGATTCACTCGACTAAATCACGGACTGCTTATTCGTCTATCTGGACTGATTTTTAGGACAAGCAAGGTGGGTCACCAATCCTTTTTTTTTTTTTCAACATTGATACGGGTACCTTTCCTAAAAATTCCTAATTCAATCTTTTTTAATAGTGTTTTTTACAATAAAGTAACATGTTTTTTTTATTTTACTGATCTTTTTTGCTTCTTAATCAACCCCCCCTCCCCAAACAAAAATTATAACTGAAATCTACATAAAACTAATAAAGGCAAACTCCTCAAGGAAACATGGATCTCTCTCTAATCCACGCAAAGCCAACTCTTCAAGAAAACATTGGATATCTCTCTCTGTCTCTTTCAAATCTACGTAAAAACAAACTTTTCAAGACAACATTGGATCCGTCTCTCTGAAATTTACATAAAAGCAAACTCTTCAAGAAAACATTCGATCTCTCTCCCTATTGGAAAAAGTTTATATAAGGTTGTAACCTTAAATTGTAGAATTAAGGTCTATCTTAAAAATCTATTAGAAAATATTATTTTTGGAAAAATCACTAATTTACCATCTCGATATCGAGATATATGGATATGAAAAGAAAAAAAGATCTCAGATATCAAAAATATTGCATCTTGAAATGTATTACCTTGATCTTTCAAGATTTTCACGTGTTTATAGATCTATTTTATTTTATTCTTCTCAATATCATCATCATCATCGTTATTATTATTCAAACGAAAATTATGATGTTAAAACATCCCAATTAATATTAGAGGGTTCACTTCTTAATTTTCATTTTATTCAGGTACCTTCTAAAAAAATCCTAAAAACTGTCCAAATATATTTTACAAGGAGGTATCTAAATGAAATAAAAATTAAAACATAAACCCTCTAATACAAATTGGGATCTTCTAACCTCTTAGTGATATTATAAGGGGTTTTAGCCACCTACCTGTTATTTTCCCCAATACGAAAGATCGGCGGTTCGGAAGTTTTCAGGTCACACAATTTCTGCTTCCAGATTTGGGTTTTCTGTAGCAAGGGTTTTGGCCGTATAGTTCATAGCCCCGGCCTCTCGTGCCATTCGATTCCAATAGATGGCAGAAGATGATCTAACTCACTCTATTCAGACATGGCAGTCATCCAGTGCTAAAGGCACAAGAAGGTCCCTTGAAGGTGCAACACAAGTTGCTCTAAGACATCTCCATTTTTAAATTGATCTAATAGAGAATAATTTGGTCCATGATTTCACATAGTTTTGAGCAATGAGACTGGAAGCGGCTTCAACGTAAAGTTAGAACTTTGGAGGGAGCGTAAGTCAGATCCACCTATGCACCCCGAGGGGGGTATCTATTCAATGGCCCCCTAGATCTAGTCGAGTCTAGACCTACCCCACGGCGTTGCTTATGTTAAGGCCCTATGACCAAATCATCCCACATCTCCAATGCAAGCTGGTCCATTATCAATAAGCTTAAGTACCAGGTTAGTAACCAGGTGGTCATGGTGGAACCTCTAGCCAAGAGGGGTGCACCGACATGACAACCCTCAACAACCATGGAATTAGACCAATCTAAAGGCTTTAAAATTAGCCAAACTAAGACATAATATATCGAATGCAAGTATAGTAATAATAGGAGTATAAACGAGAAAGTAATTAATATTGATGGTCAAGAAATACTTAAAATAGAGTATTTTTTATATCTTTGGTCGATAATTCAAGAAAATAGAGAGATTGAAGAATACATCGCACATAGAATTAGAGCTGGATAGGCTATTTGGAGATATGCATTCATAGTTTTATGTGATTACCACATACCAATCAAGTTGAAGGGAAGTTCTATGAGATTAGCTTTGCTTTATGGAACAGAATGATGGGTGGTCAGGAAACTACATACCCATAGGATGAGTATAGCTGAGATGATGATGTTGAGATAGATGAGTAGCAAGATAAAAAAAAAAGATAGTATTCAAACTGAATTCATTCGAAGGAACTTAGGTATAGCTTCAATAAGTGATAAGATGTAGGAAAATAGATTTATGTGTGCGGGCCATGTAGAACGTAGACCGAATACAACATTGGTTAGGAGGTTTGATTTTGTTCAGGTGGAAGGTTCTGAAAAGGTAAGGGGAAGGCCCTAAAGGACATGGAAGAAAGTAATGAAAAAAAGATACGGGGGTTTAAAGTCTTACTGAGGGTATGACTCTTGATGTAGCGAAATGGTAGAACATGATTCGTGTAGTCGACTTCAAATGGTTGGGATAAAACTATGATGATGATGATTTAAACAATTTCCCTAGTTTCACCAATAGGATACATTTTGGTCCACGGGAACAAATAATCGTTTTCCAGGAGAAGAGAACACACTTGAATGAACTGTGCAGTGCCCAATAGGGGTCTGAAACATCCGAGAGCGAGAGAGATAAGGGCTCCGCAGTTATGGACTACAATACTACTACTGTCAGGACCTCAGCTAGGCGAGTGTGTGCTAGTCAAGGGCAAGGCTAACAAACCTCCCTTGATGCACCAGCCAGACGCACCCCTTGAACCTCCTACTAGCCTCACGCATTATCTTGCAAGCCTCGTGCAGTAGCACTAGCCTGGTGCACCAATTAGGCTCATGCGTGCATCTTTGTTGAAAACGGTGGCAACTCACGGATGGCCAATCTTTTACGAGAGGTGGGATTGTGAGAGGCAGATAAGGAAAGTGCTCATCATGGTGCGTGGGTGCATGAGCTTGCGCGGTGCAACTCCAACATGGGCTAAGGATAAGGATGGACCGAAGGCACCTAGGTTGGGCAGGCGCCAACTTCAAATTCAAATTGACTTTGAATTGATCGTGGGATGGTATAATGGGGGGATATGAGTAGGCTAACCGCTCAGGGGGCCTCACGCAGAGGATACAGTGACATGGCCAACCTGCCTAGCCATTAGCTGCACCTAACCAGGCCATGCGCATTGGCTGCTCACCACTTTTATTGTGTTCAAATTTTCAAATTTCACCCCCCTGAGTTTCCCGGCATTTGTTTGCTGGAAGATAAACATTCCTGGAAAAAATAAGTTCTTTGTTGGAAAGTGGACGTATTTGTTCCGGAAAGTTTAAATAAATTATGGGTATTGTGTTTGATAACAATGTAATATAAATATTCTATATCATATTATTACTATATAATATATAACATACTATAATATATAATATATGTATTTTATATTTGTTTTATTAAAATATATTTGTATTATATATAATATATAATATAAATATATATTGTATTAGTAAGGATAATGTTACAATGTTAGATTATACTGAAATATATTATCTAATTTTATATAATATAGTATAATATAAAATAATATGTTATTTAAATTATTCTATATATGATTAATATATATTATATATATAATACAAATAACATCAATAAAATAAATATCAAGTTCTTTGGCTAAAATATGTTCCCAAATTTAAGCTCCTACCTTGGGCATGAAACAAAAAAGTTAGAGGAATAAAAATGTTCCAACAAGTTCCGGAAATTGTAGTTCTTCATGTGCATGAAACACGAGATCGCTACAGAATTAGGGACTTATTTGTTCTGAAAAAATAAGTTCCCCCAAACAATGACGCCCTAGGTTTTTTCTATGTCTAAACTTTGTGACCATTAGCCAAACAAATAGAATATCAACCAAAACAAATATACAGTCGAATATCATTTCTCTCTATTTCACTTTCTTAACTTCGTGCCTAAAAAATTAGCCAAGAATTACAAAACCTGGACTAGTCAACAAAATTGGCAGCAATTTGAACTGCCACTGCAACCAAACAGTTATGCTTCTACGCAAGGAGACTTGAAGCCTTGACTATGCACTCTTCCACTTTGTGAACGATTCATTATTCATGTATATGTATTTTGACCGCACATGGTTTATGTATAATGGATTTCGGTACCTCCTAAGTTAAGGCTGGTTGCTTTGTTCCTTACAGGCGGACCATGTCTTCCATGTCTCTCTACCTTCGTATCCTGAAAAAGAACAAGCACATGGTTATTAGTCAAAAGATTGTTTCATTAGATAAAATTACCTTCCATGATTTCCAACGCCGAATATAAAATTTGAAGCTAAACAAATGGTACAAATTTGGCAATCCATGAACACTTATTTTTAGGGTAAATAGACCGTCTAGATAATGTGTATATTAGGGCTATACACTATTTTTAGGTCTTAAAATCCTTTTTTTTTTTTTTACAACCATAATGGTCGATTTCAAGATTTTCTGACTGCAGAACTACAATTTTCAGTGAGTTTTGAGGTGAGACTTATTTTGATAGGACTGCAGTCCTATCAAAACATAGTTCTACGTATTTTTAATTTTGGAAAATACTAGTAGTATTTTAAAATAGGGTGAGGTTTGTATAACGTGTCAACCTTAAACAATCGCAGTAAGGTGATCACCTCAAATTCTCATTAAAAATGTTTTTTGGTGCCAAAACTCTTATCATGGCCTAAAAGTCTATTTTTCATCCCTATAATGAAATTGACAGCTCCGAAAATGGTGCAAATCTAACAGATCTATAAGCACTTGAAAATATTGAAAATGGATAGTCTAGATAATGTGTTACAAAATGTACCATTTTGAGAACTTGAAATTCTTTTTTTTTTTCATATTCATATATATCGAGGTCAAGATGATCAATAGGAGAATTTTCTAGTGACGAAACAACCTTTTTCGATACGTTTTTGAGATGCACCTTACTTCTATAGTATATGATAGACACCTTGTATAAACTTTTCCCTTCAAAATAATACACTTTCTAATGTTGTTTTCCTGAGTTTTTAATAATTAAAGAGAGAATGTGGTGCGTACATTGAAGAATAGAATGAAAAAGAACGATAATTATATGAAAAGCTCTCATGCTTTATATTCACGGAACAAATGAGAGAGTGTAGGTGTACGTCCGGAGCACCCAATAGCTTCGATGGGCCTAATTTCAATAGGTGTCAATAAAACTTGTGTTTTTGTTGACCACACTTAAAATTGCACATGTCATCACCAAGCAAAGGGCAGAGAATGAAGTGGACCCCAAACTATCCAAATACAGGCAAAAGTGTATAGAGGACAATTATACCCTATTCTCAATGCGCTTACTAATCCAATTTCTCAAAAAATATTATTGCTCGGTGGCAACAACAAGGGAACTCTTGCATCTCTTGGAGACAACTTCCTTATTTCTAATCATTTAGAATTTAAATTAACTGATAACAAGTCCAAACTCAACTAGTGTATGAGTTACAACTTCTTGCAAGTGAACTCAACTCAAGTGGACTTGGGTTAGATGAAGCTTTTCAAGTGGGGAACATCTCTCATAAAAAAGGATACCAAAGAAGATGACGCACAAAAAGGTTGGTGTTGGCTTGGTTCAACTTCAACGATCTCTTCACATAGAGGAAGAGGGCAGATTTCAAGAAAAGGAGGAGGAAGTGATGGAATATAATTCTAAAGCTATAATCTTGTAGAATACAAGTCTTAAGGATATGGCTGAAAAAAATAAACGGCCTTTCTTTTCTTAGAATGATATCCCTAAGAATAAAAAATCCATAAAGAAAAAGGGAATGTTCTTTATCTATGGAAAAACCAGTCACCACTCAAAGGGATGCCGACACCGAAAAAGGTATCAAAAACCTCAAAGTTAAGTAAACATGACCACCGAAGAGATTTAGTGACATGACAATGGTCACTAAAACTCATATGACCGATAAAGAGGAAGGTTGGTGGGTAGATGCCAATGCTAACATCCATGTGACTAACAACCGGAACTGCTTTAAGACAAATGAACCGGTATAAGAATGGAATTCAGTTGAATAAGGGACTCGAGCAATTGCCAAAATGCTGGGTAAAGGGGTAGTTGAATTGTAGTTGAGTTTGGAAAAAACACTGATCTTGGAAAATGTGCATCATGTTACCAAACATGGGAAGAAACTTGTTGGGCTATTTGTTGAATAAAAGGGGATTCAAACTGGTCATTGGATCTTACAAGATTGTTTTAACCAAGAATAGTATATTTATGGGCAAGGGATATTCTTGTAATAGAATGTTCGAAAGGATTTGAATAATGAAATAAGAAATAATTATATTTATATTGTGAGTTCTTTTTATTTATGGCATGCTGCTAGATTAGGACATTTGAATTTTGCTGCAATAAAATCCATGGTTAAGCTAGGTCTTATGTCTAAAAATGGTGATGTATCTAACGAAGAATGAGTCGTGTGCGCAAGCCAAAATAACCAGAAAGCCATATCCTTCAGTAGAAAGAAATATAAAATTATTATGACTTGTACATAATGATATATGTGATTTAAATAATGTACTCACAAAAGGAAGAAAAAGATAATTACTTTCATAGATGGCTTTTCACGCTATAAATATGTATATTTATTAAGACATAAAAATGAAGTTTTGCAAATTTTAAGATTTTCAAAGCTGGAGTTGAGAATGAAATAGGAAAATAAAAATCGAGAAGTTACAGGAGAGAATACATGTCTAATGAATTCACAATTTTTTTTAAAAAATAATAGAATTATACATCAAGTCACTACTCCATATACCCCTCAACAAAATAGTTTAGCAAAAATAAAAAATACAATATTGCTAGAAATAGTTAATTCCATGTTCATAAACTTAGGTGTACCTTTAAATTTAGGGGGTGTAGCCTTACTTTCGGATTGTGTAATAATAAATATAAGAAAATTAATAAAACCCCAAATGAGTTAAAGCTTAATTAATAAAACCCCAAATGAGTTAAAGCTTGGACCTAGAACCTCCATATTGAACCCGTAGAAAATAATAAACACCAAAATACTTAAATTGAATCGATAAAAAATAATAAAGAGGTAATAGAACCTAGATGGAGTAAAAGAGCAATAGGAGATCTTAAATATAATTTTGGCCAAGATTTTTATATTCACCTAATTGAAGCAAATCAAAATAAGGTGTTGAGTGTAGTAACTATTGCTTTAAATGTGGAGGAAGATTCTTTCTCATTGGATGAAGCTTTGCCATCTCATGATGCAACATTTTGGAGAGAGATCATTAACAGTGAAATGAACTCTGTATTTGCTAAGAAAACTTGGAAATTCGTGGACCTACCACCTAGTTCTAATCCCTATAGGATGTAAATGGACTTTTAAAAGAAAACTTGATGCAGATTGGTTAATTAAGAAGTATAAGGCTAGATTGATAGCCAAAGGATATACACAAAAAGAGGGCATAGACTATTTGGACACAGATGCCCCAATAGCAAGGATATCTATTATATTATTGCTTTCAGTAATAGTATCTATTAACCATCTAGTCATTCACCAAATCGATGTAAAAACATAATTTCTATATGGTAAACCAGTTGAAGAAATTTATATGTAAAAATCCGAAGGGTTTATTATGCATGTTCATGAAAATAAAGTGTATGGACTAAAGCAGACATCAAAGCAATGGCACAAGAAATTTGATATTGTATTAATATTAAGCAGTTTTAAAAGAAATGAGGCAAACAGAAGTGTTTATAGTAAAATAATTAATTCTGTGTGTCATTATATGTCTATATGTAGGTGATATATCAACTTTTTGCATTAATATGAAAATAGTAGAAGCAGCTAAAGGTTTGATCGCATCTATCTTTGATATGAAGGACTTGTGAGAAACTGATGTGATATTTGGAATTAAAATAGTGAGAAAAGAAAATAGTCTATATCGACATAGTCTCACCACATTAATAAAATGCTTCATAAGTTTGAGCATACTTTAAGTAAGCAACTCTTTATGCCGACAAAACATCATATAAAGTAAAAGAAAAATGAAGGGAGATGTATATCTCAAATAGAATATGTTGGGGTAATTGGTAATTTAATATATGTAATAAAGAGCATGAAGCTTGACATTGCATATGCAGTGGGCAACTTAGTAGATATACAAGTTGCTTTGGTAGAGAGCACTGGGCAGCAAGCTCTCGAGTATTGAGACATCCGAAAAGAGCCATTAATTATGGCATACATTATGTGAGTTATGCCGGGTCGAAAGGATATAGCTGTGTAAATTGGAACATGAAAGTTCCAGATTCACTAACAACATCTAGATGGATATTTACTTTAGCTGGGGGAGCGGTATCATGGGGGTCAATAAAGTCAACTTGTATTTCACATTCTACAATGGAGTCAGAATTTATTGTTCTAGATTTTGCTTGTGAAGATATTCTATATGACCTATCAATGTAACCAAAACCGATACCAATAATGACAATATACTGTGATACTCATGTTACTATTGCGAGAGCATGTAATGATGTATACAATAGTAAGTCTAGACATATTGCGTGCAGACATAACTCCATAAAGATGTCAAGTTATGAAGTGGTAAGTGTAGAATATGTGAAGTCCAAGGCCTTATATATATATGTAAAATTATTTAACATATCAATATATATCAACTACAACGAGAATATGAGAATCGGGCTAGGCCCTAAATAAATATGAAAAAATATTTAATATATCATTATATACCATTTCGAAAAAAAAAAAAAGGTTGTACTTGGGTAGGACCAATGTTGTCTCGAGCCCGGCCTGAAAATAATCCAGGCCTACCAAGTTTGGCCCGATCTCGGCTATGGGCACTAATATGTGGTCCGCCCCAGCCATTAATAGCCCTCGTAACCACCTCTTTAGCTAGTACAATGCATCCATAGTGGTCTTTCTGCAAGAATGCACATAAAGAACATCTAAATGGGAAGTTTCGTGTATCATCAAATGCCCTATGGAGGTGCCATGGGCCAGTTTCTTCACCAGCAGCCCATTAAGTGACGTTCCAAGAATCTCCTTCTATATTAATACGCTAGTGGGTCCCTTCTAGGGATTGAACTCCTTGCACCAGAGCCCTAGGTTCCATGTAATTAGAGCCACAAACAGAATGAGGGTCCAAGTAACATATACGGGCCTTTCTCATTACAATGGCTAATGAGGACCCCCACTCTTGCCACTCTAAGGCTCCCCCTTGAGCTGCTATTTAAGTTAAGCTTTGTAGTGATGGTTAGGGGCCCCACATCCATTAAAGAAACCTTATAGGCTTAATACCCATTATAGAAACCTGCGTACAATATCTTACAATATTTGGATGATTTTTCTACTGTAACAAATACTATATTTGAGTAATTATCCTACTATAACAGTTATATAACAGTCATGCATAATGGTTGCAACTCCTATGCACGTTGATCTACTTGTGTTGTAACTCCTATAGGGATTTGTGTATATGTAAGGCACATTGTCCCACGAGTTGTATAGAGTGAAAAAGACATCTATATTTTCTTAATCTTGTGATTGGATATTACTCTCTCTCTTCTCTCTCAATCTTAACGTCGTATTAGAGTAGAGGATTTGAAACCCTAGGATATGATGATTTCTAGTGACCCTAGAATTATGATTTTCTTCTTTCTTGGGCTTGAAGCTTTCGTGCATCACCAACGTCATTTTTCCAGCAAGATTATCTCGCTTTCCTTTACTAATAATAAATTTTATTCCCAAACTCCTTTTATTTTCAGCAACCTCATATTTCTGGCAGCAACATATTTCCAGCAACCTCACATTTCCAGTAACTTCACATTAGAACTAAGGAATTAGTACTTAAGTAGTAGTAATAATAACAATAATAATAATAATAATAATAATAATAATAATAATAATAATAATATAATAATCATAATAGTTCGGTAGAGAAGGAAAATGTTAGAAATCAAGTATAATATTTCATTGGGAAGCAGTCAATCGGACTACCTAGGATTGATGAGCACCATAGTTAAACTAGATGGGAAAACTACTTATAATGGTCCCAATTTGCCAAAATGTTTATAGGAAGCTAGATAAAATTGTGTTATATCACCAGGAAAAGTGAAAAAGAGTTCTAAAAATGATTCATTCCATGATGAATGAGAAAGTGAGAACTTGACAGTAATAGCATGACTTCATTCCATGCGGCCGAGTATCAACAGGGGGTTTCTATATCTTAAAACTGCAAACAATTTATGGGAGGTAGTAGCCAAGGCATACTCGCAACGAGATATTACAGCTAGGATTTACCAATTGCATCACAAAATAGCGAATTTGCAGCAAGGTTGTGGAAGAGTACTTTGGGATACTAACGTATAAGTGAGAAGAACTGGATCACTGTCAGCCTATTAATCCAATCGCTGATAACATTAAAAAACAGGCCGAGCAGTGAAGGACCTTTGAGTTCTTAGCAGGCCTACATCCTAACTTTGAATTTCAAAGAGTATAAGTTCTAGGAAAGGACAAATTCCCCTCTCTCGAATCAGTATATAATTATGTAAGGAGGAAAGGCAATAGAGAGTCTGTTACAGGAGAACAAAACTCAAATATTCATCCTAAACGATCAGCCTTTGCATCAAGCTACAAGCAAGGAAAAGTGGGTACAAAAGGTCCAAATCGTCCCCCACTTTCTCCTGCTGAAAAGGAGAAATTCAAAAGCTCCTATTGTGGTAAGAGGAGACACACCAGAGGGCATTGTTGGGACTTGCATCCACACTTGAAACCAAAACTAAGGAATGCAAATTCCCACACTGTATCGAGTGAGGGAGAGGAAACCTCAGCCACGGAACCCAATGTATTTGATCCAAGAGATCAGACCCTCAAATATTACAGCAGTAGTTGACTGCTCTCAAGGCTTCAGTCAGCTCTGAGACACCGTTTGAGCAACCAGGTACATATGCAACTGCAAACCATGCCTCCAACTCCACCTCTTCTACACCCTGGATCATTGACTAAGGGACTACTGATCATATGACTAGTAAGAAAGTTGGTTTCTTGTCTTTTTCTCCTGCTTCTAGTGAAGTCGAACTTGGTGATGGATCCATCACCCGTGCCTCTGGGGGTGGAACATATGACCTTTTATCATCCTTGTCCTTATCCTTTGTAATAAATGTGCCTTCCTTCTTTCCAATTTACTTTCTATTAGCACCCTGACATGACTACCAAACTGCAGTGCCACATTCTCTCTCACATTGTGTTCGTCAAGACCCAAAAACGAGGAAGACAATTATTGGTGGTTGTGAAAACAATAGGTTGTATCTGTTCAACACGGGATGCACTTCTACTGATCTCATCTCTTGAGTCTAAAAGTCATGAGCAAGTCCTCTTCTGGCACACTGGCTTAGGCCACATGTATCTAAAATATTTAAAATCATTGTTTCCATAAATTTGTTTCTTTCAATGTTACTCCTTTACTATGTGAGACCTGTCAATTGTCTAAACATTGTAGAACCTCTTTTTCTTCTACTGAAATTAAAATTTCTAAGCCATTCCTTCTTGTTCATTCTGATATTTGGGGCCCGCTACAGTAATTTCCATATTTGGATACAGGTATTTTATCTCATTCATCGATAACTACTCTCATCATACTTGGAGCTATCTTATGGAAAGTAGAGATGAAGTTACCTTAGTAATTAAAATATATCATAAAATGGTTCAGACCCAAATTGAGACTCAAATCAAAATTTTGCATTTTGATAATGCATGAAAGCATTTATACAATGGATTGAACATGGTATAAGAACTCAAATATTGTGTTCCTATACCCAAAACAAAATGGCGTCACAAAACAGAGGAATATACTGGTTAGAAGTGGTGAGAGGCATCACAATAGGAATGAAAGTTCCTAAGATATATCGGGATGAAACGGTTCTTATTGCAGTCTATATGTGATCAATAGAATATTTATACATATTCTCAAAAGTGTCTATCCTATCAAACTTCTCCACCATGCACTTCCTTTGTTTTTTATTCCACCAAAAACCTTTGGTTGTCTGCTTTGTGCATATACCCTGGGGCTGGATAGGAATAAACTAGGACCTCAACCTACTAGATGTGTATTCCTAGGATACTTGAACTCTCAGAAAGGATAAAAGTGTTACTATACGAAAACTGAAAGGAAATATGTCTGCTAGTATGTAACTTTTTTTTTTATAATATACCCTTATTTTCCTTCTCAAAGAGAATTGATATCAACTATGTCACCACCCAGTGTTCCAAGGAATGCCGTTGCCCAGGCGGCCTTGGGGGGTCTATGCTGCCCAGCGCCTAAGCGGTCGCCCATAACCTAGGCGGCCTAGGTTCAAAAGGGGGCAAGAGATGCCCAGTAATCCTGTTTTAGGTGAAAATGTATATTCATGTATTTTATATAATCCAAACAAAAAAACAAAACCAAAAACATCCCAACCGATTGGTATTTTTGCACCTAGGCGGGTGCAATCCCCTAGGAGCCGCCCAGGTACCCTAGGTGCGCCCGCCTAGGTAGGGTACTTGGTGGGCACCCATAAACCACCTGCCTAATGGGACTGCTCACGCCTGGGCGATGTGCCCAGACCCCCTAGCCCACTTAGACTGCCGCCTAGGCGCGAGCCGCTTTTTGAATCAATGCACCATACAATCTTATTCTTCTTCCTCTTCCTATGATCACATATTGTTCCACTAATCCAACCAAGGAACAGGTGGAATATACTTAGAAACAACTGAATTTGCCCACCGAAAAAGAGAACTAAGGAAAGTCTAACGTAAAGGATTAACCCCAACTCATGGACTTGTCAAGTACTACTCCTGCCTCTATTGCCTTCTCAACTCAATTTATCTATTGTCTATTGTCATAAGATATGGAAAAAAGGGATTTGTAGTTCTCATCCAATTTGTAAGTTTGTTTCTTATGATCCATTTTCACCTTCCTTTTGTGCCATACCTTGGCTCTACTTCCTTTGTTCCTATTCCCACCAAGTTCTTGATGCATTAGCTCATCCACAATGAAAAGCCGCTATGACTCAGGAAGTGATTGCCTTAGAGAAGCATTAAACTTGGGATGTAATTGATTTCCCAAAAGGACAACATGTGGTTGGATGCAGGTGGGTGTATACCCTAAAACACAAACTAGATGGTTCGATTGAGAGATACAAAGCACAAATAAAACACTCATTTTTCTTGAAAAAATAAAAATAAACTAGGCATGAACTAACCTTTTATCAGTGCTCACCCTCTTCTTCCCAGAAGTTCGATTCCGTGTGCTTGAGACAGGCGTCCCACTTTTGGTGACTGGACTCTGGCACTTGGATTCCAATTGCAAATTCTCAGTGCTCACCCTTTTTTCCCCAGTTGTTTGGTTCTGTGTTCCTGACATGGATGTCCCACTTTGTGTGATTGGAATCTGGCAGTTGGATTCCAACTGCAATGTCTTGGTGCATGGACTGTTCCGTATATGATCGATCCCTGCACGTGTATCTTGGTAAGAAACAGATGCATGACTTGTATCTTAGAAAAAGTATACACAGATAGATGAGTAGTACAACTGATTTGTTTAAAAGGAAAAGGCTCATGGGCAATAAACATTAACCACATATAGATATACTTTGGCCAACTTCTGAAAATTTGGTAAGATTTATGATAGTTCCAGGGCTGAAATTGAGGCCAGAAGGAGCTTTACAAGACAATATACTAATTGAAGCAGAGACAGTAAAGAAGAGCATTTTAACTTCGTTTCGTAAACCTGTTAGCGAGTTATGCTTTGGACAAGAGTATGTAAATTCTAGATCCTGACCATGAAGCTATAGTTAGATAAGGATCTAGGATTCTGATTATGGGAAATAAAATCAATAGTGTAACTCTATGCTATTTTTTCTTTTCCTTGGGAATACTCCAGTGGGGAAGGGGTACCCTGCCCATGATAGAAATGGAACTTAAGATTGCCCAACATACTATTAAAAATTCTCTAATTCTATGGGGTGAACTAATGTCTGATGCTCTAGGTCTCTCCCCCCCCCCAACTCTCTCTCTCTCTCTCATTCTAATGCAACTCTTTTTGTTATAACTTGAGCTGAATAACCAGATCCAGGCCGGACAATAACTCAATACCACAAAAGATAAGCACTAGCAATGTTCATCCATTTAGTAACCCGATCAGTACTGAGAAAGAAATTGGCTGATTCTTCTCGAGCTAATTACGTCCTATGATCACAAGAGAAAGCAGGTTCAGCCAACTCAGTCTGTAATGGATCTTATAAGTAATTACATCGATCCAGAAAAATGAAAACAGAAAAACAATCATTCCTGAATAAGAAAAATAGAATGATTGAAATGTGAAGCTTATATTCAAGTCCAATCACTGATTCACCAAGTAACACATACTGACACAACACAAAAATTCAACGGAAAAGTAAAGGTAATCCATCATATTTTAAGATGTAAAATTAGATTACATCAGGAAAAATACAATTACAAAAAGGTTATAACACGGATACACGAGTGTGCATCACATGTACACATGTGCATGCACACTTGCATGGATGCTCATACACACAAAAGTAACTGAATAATACCATGAAATAAATATAGCCACAACTGGTTTGTTCTCCAGTTTATGCAGTTGGTAGTTTGTGAAATTCTCAGATGTGATTTTCCCCAAGAAAAACAAGCATCAGGAAATGCCCATATTGGAACAATGGAGAAAAATGGGAGAAGGAAAGTTATTCAGCCAAAATGCACCTAGAAAACATTAAGGACGTGAGTTCCAAAGGATGTACAGCGCTGACTTTCATTCGATTACATCATTTATGAAATGTTTTGGAACTGATTAAATAACTTGTGGTTTAATGCCTAAACTTGCTGTCATCTACATTTCCTCTCTGAACCCTTAATAAAAGCGGGCTTACTCTGATTTAGTGGAAAATAGAAGAATAATCCACAAGTCAACGAAGAAGAAGCAAATTGGATTACCTTTAAGGATACTTAATAACTAAGCAAGACATCAGACAAGTCAGGGAACACGCATCGAAAAACTAGTCTGGATTGGAGAAATAAAGTTACACATGAATATGTAGTCACTCCAAAAACTAAAGAGTACAATGAGTTCTCTACTAATTCAAGTGCATAACTTCAAAAATTGAAGAGTACAATGAGTTCTCTACTAATCCAAGTCAATCTTCAACTGACAAGCCAAAATGCTCTATCAGAATATTCTTTGGAGTCTTGCCAAACCCTTTGTTAATTGTTGTCATACAACTGAATTTCAAGAGTTCTTGCTTTGTCTGGTCCACTCTCCTCAATACTTCAGTAGCAAGGTCCCTAACGTATTCCGGGGAAGGTGAAGACACCAGTAAATGCTTATCCTTATCAAGCTGTTGATATAAGGACAGAAGAAATTCTTTTTGGGCACAAAGCTTTTGCTCGGCAATTCTATATTCTTCTTCCTGAGACTTCCGCAGATTCCAAAGAACCCATTTGATTTGACTTTCGGGATGGGTAAAAAAGTTAAAAGAAGAACTCAGACATGCATTTACATCATTTCCAGGATGAGAGCCCTCTCCTGTATAAGACATAAAAGGCCTATGAGTATATAAAAACATAATTAATACATAGTAACATACATGAATAGTGTATACAAAAATTATCTTACTGATCCAATTTTTAATGGGTAATGTTATTGTGTAAAGATGTTAGCATAACAAGAGTTCACAACAGTTAGTTCATTATCCAACCTAGAAATGTGGAAAGTTTTATTACCAAAGTTGGATACGATCTATCCAATGATTCACAACCCTAACTAAATGAAGCCTGTGGAGAATTTTATTAAATAATCATTCCCTTAAATTTGATCCATTATTAACATTTATTGTTGTTAGATTTTAATGTTTTGCCCCATTCATTTGATTTTCCCAAGTTTTGAAAAAAAAATTAGAAATCTAAAATGTTTGAAAATTCCACCGATGAACTTAGAGACTCTTCAAACCCTGCGGCTGAGTTTTGAGCTGAATCTCTAACATATTAAATTCTGAAACGAGTCCAAGTTTTTGAATTGTAGGATTATGTCCTTATAACTAATGGGCCACATATTATAGCCATTAAATAGAGCATGATATCATTGATATGCAAAAGAATGCAAAACACCCTAATGTCCATTTCATAGAGTATGCTCATAGAGGAACAACAAGAGAGATACTGCAGGAATGCATCTCTAGCTAGAGTAGGCGACATCTGGGTATTTCCCAGCAAGCAAATATAAAAGACCACATTTGACTTTTGAGTATCTATGATGCAAGCATACAATGCTCCAAAAACAGCGATTTAGCATGATTATATTTCCATTTCATGGAAAACTGATGCAAGATGTACAAAGAGTACTATACAAGATCCAATTTTGAACACCAAGAACACAAACTCACAAAACCTGGAAAAAAAAAAGTAATGACGCAATATGTCAGCCACTTTATCGATAAGCCATAGAAGCATAAAGCACATTAATGAAATAAGAGTATTTCCAAATACAACGGATACCAGAAAATGTTTGGTAATGCTTGAATGCCACTTATCTACAAACACATACCTTCAACCATCACAAGTGAACTGTCTTCTAAATCCCACAAGCCTTTAAGCTTAGCTCCATTTTTTAGCTGTCCAAGGGGTCACGAAAGCAGTTGAGAAACAACTAATAAGAACTGTGCATAGAAAAAGAAAATTGCTCTTTCCTATAAATGATGACCACACAAATCATAAACATAATGTTTTCTACTCATTCCATGTAAATATACCTTGTGTAAGACCAATTCTATACTTTTCAGCCAACTCCTTGCACAAAATTGCCGAGACCCACACAAGATCCGAACACCCAACTTGAGATTTTTCTCAATTTCATCACGAGAATCAAGCGATTCACTATATTGAAGAAGCCCAGAAACATGCGAAAAGAGTTCTCTTTTGTTATCACAACGTCTACAATAGTATTCCACATCCAAACCAGCGTTTCTCACTGTGCCAGCCATTTGACAAAGGACAGCACACTCCAAATGAGCAACATGACCACAAACAAACTCCTTTCTCACCACTGCTTCACATCTAATAAAACTGTGACCTCCTAAGCCACGCTCTATACTCTTTCCACAAAGCACACATGAGCAATCCCGACAAATCCCAACTTCACGGCAACATATATTACAATCCATGGCTTTCATAAAATAACTTCCCGCTAATTGAGAAGAGCATTCCCTGTTTCCAGCTTTACAAAGAGTAGCGGCACCTGTGAACCCACCTTCTGTATTTTCAGTGGCCTCGGTTTTCCCAAGAATTTCAGACGAACCATTCTTTTCCACCCTGTTTTGTACTTCATCTTCCATAACCACGTCTATCGATCCAATTTCAGTATTTTTTTCTTTCTCTGATTCACCACAAGTATTAGCAACCCCTACTGCCCTGTTTTTAGCTTCATAATGCATAACCAAATCAGCTGGTTCAATCTCTGATCCTCCATTTTCAATTGCTTTTGTTTCCTTTTCCGAATCCCTAAAAGCATAAATCTCCTTTGCCCTGTTTTTAGCTTTACAACCACCAATGATCTTTGGTGACTTGGTCTCGTTGATTTCAGTAGCACCTAGTTCCTTCTTCAACTTCTCAAGAGATTTACCACCTTCAACAAACAGAGCAAGAAAGGCAAACTTAAAGATCAGGAAAGGAAAACTTAGAGAGAGAGAGAGAGAGAGAGAGAGAGAGAGAGAGAGAGAGAGAGAGAGA
>NW_006494789.1:210278-233402 GCF_000471905.2 Amborella trichopoda
TCATGATTATTTTTAGGATTATGATGATCACTTACTGAGTAGCCAAACTCATCAAACTATGATAAACATTTTTTAGGATAACTGCGGTTTCATTTGAGTGCTCGTCAGGATCAACTTTGGGAAGATATTAAAGTTGTGCTTAAACTTTCTTTTGTTACTTTTTAAAAATTCGCCATGGTAAATTTGTCCTAAAAAGAGATGTATATATATGTTTTGACTGCCACATCTCAGGAATATCAGTATTGTAAATTCTTGGGATGTGACACCCTCATACCTCCCTGAGAGTTCACACTCTCAAAACATATACTCTCAATGCCTCAAGTACTCAGGGTATATGAATCTGGGCCCCAGTGCGTCAAGCACCCAAATTCAATATCTTTCTAACTCCCACTAAGAGTAAGACTATTGGCTTTAAGGCCTTGAAAGGCCACATAACCAACAATACAATGCCTATATTGAATTAGAACAAATTAAACTTGAAAACTAAAATTTTTATAATTTGGCTGATAAATTGATATTATACTTATAAATGTATAAATAATTGATTAAGATTCAAAGTTAACGTTCAAGTAATATTAATTTGAAGTAAACTACTAGTTAGAATAGTGGAATGTGTCTTTCTCGTGGTGGCACTATGTTTTGCTATGCTCTCGACTTGTGTTAAATTATTTTAAATAACTATTAATCTTAAGCAAACTATTGCCTTGATTAGTTAAATACATCATTTTGGTGGTGCCATTACTTTGTATTTCCCACACGACTTTTTTAAGAATTTAGCATAAATATATAATTTATTTAAACTGAACATATTGTTTTATTATAATGTTTAAATGTAGAAGTCGATCTGACTATTATATGATCCATATTATTTTTTAATTAATTTTATAACAATGCTATGTGTCATTCTTGTGTTAGCACTATGTTGTGCTACCCGCTTGACTTGTGTGAAATTTATTTTAAAGAAGTTAATATGAATGTAAAATTTATTTAAAATAGACATATTGTTTCTTTTTGACAATGTAAATCGACATATTGTTTCATGTATATTTTGAAGGAATATGTACATTACACCGTGACGTAGGGGCTTTATACTTTAATTGCATAGAAGATTATAAGATTTTTATTGCGGTCTTCGCATACTATATTGTAGGTTTGTCTATAATTAAGATTGTATTTTTAAAGCCATTTAGATTTTATTAATCAACTCTTTTAGGAGTTTGTTATAATTATAAGTTATTAGTTATAATTTACAAATGGGTGTGTCTTGCATAAGGTTGTAATCTTAAACAATCTAAGTAAGACGCATCTCTAAATTTTATTATAAATGTACTTTGGATATAAAAAATTATTAAGGTGGGTTGAGAATCTATTTTCATCTCTAAATATAAAATTTTAAACTCTAAAAAAGGTTCAAATTAAGTAGATCTATAAACACATGAAAATCTTGAAAATGAACAGTCCAGACAATGTGTTGCAAAACAATATTGCGCAGACTTGAAATCTTATTTTTTTTTTATATATTCACACATCTCGATGTCGAGATAATCAATTAAAGGGTTTTCCAACATCCAAACAACATTTTATAGTGAATTTTTGAGGTGCATCTTTATTTATATATTTTAAGGTTGCAACATTTCTTAAACTTTTCCCTTTACAATATATATTTAGGGTGTGGTTTCAATAAGGTTGTAACCTTAAACAATCTAATTAAGGTGCATCTCTAAATTTTATCATAACATGCAATCTAAGTGTAAAAAATTATTAGGATTATCATAAAATCTACTTTACAATAATCTCTAATTATAAAATTTTAAACTAAAAAAATATTTAAAATCAAGCATATCTATAAACATATGAAAATCTTGAAAATGGACAATTTAGATAATGTGTTGCAAGATGCACTATTTATGGGACTCAAAATATTTTATTTTTTATTTCCTATTCATACATCTCGATGCCGAGATGATCAATTACAGGGTTTTTCAATATTAAAAATAACATTTTCCGATATATTTTCAAGGTGCATCTTTAATTTTACATTTTAAGTTTGCAAGTATACACTTTTTCCATGTATTTATAACTTATATATTTGTTGGTTATATATTTATAAGTTATAATTTATAACATATAAATAACACTTTAGATATTTTTATGTTATAGATATATTCAACTACAATATATGAAAAATAATCAATTAATAACCTTATATGAATATAATTTACAATACAATAATTTTATAGTAAAATATGCATTCTATTGTTTTAAAAAAAAATATTTTATAGTAATTTGGACGTTCATCAAATATTGGTGGTGAGTTTTTAGTAATCTTAAAGAAACTTCTGCTTAGAACAATTTAATGTTTCATTTCTGTTGTAGCGCTATATTGTGTTACCCACTCAACTTGTGTAAAATTTATAATGAAGCTAAAATAAATGTAGAACTTATTTAAATTTCATATATTTTTTCGTTACAGAGTTTAAATGTGCATGTGTGTTGGATTATCTAGAAGTTCAATAATGGATGTTTTTTTATTGTGGTTTTGCTATACTACATTGTAGATTTGTCTTTAATTAATTTATATTAGTACAAATCATTTATGCAGTAGCAAAATATGTCATTTATGTGGTAACACTATGTTGTGCTACCTGCTCAACCTGTGCCAAATTTATTTTTAAAAAGTCATAAAGAATATGTAAAATTTATTTAAAACTGATTTAAAAATCATGATTTTAATTTTCTAATTTGAGAAATAGTTTATTTCTTACTTAATAACATTTCATAGTTCTAAAATTTAAGGATCTATCATCCATTTAATATTTTAAAGAGAATATTTTATTTTATTTTTTAAATTATATATAGGATTTTTAGTTGAGGGATCATGTACATGAGGAAATACATAACCTATTGACATTTTGTAATGATATATGATTATTTAAATTATATATGAGTTCGTAAAAATTTTATTAATGAATTATGTCATTGACCAATTATAAAATTTAACGTATATTTATCTTTAAATTCGTTTATTAATTAAATTTGTAATCATTGTTATAAATTTTTTATAATTTTTTTAAAAAATATTTGAATTTTTTTTTAAAAAATAGTTTACTTAGCATAGATTGAAATCTATTATAAAACACATATTTATTTTAGAGTAGTTCCCTTGAGAAAATTATAAGCAGGTAAAAGATATTTTCATGATGATAAAGACTTATTGTATTTTCAAATACACAATGGTAATTAAAAAGAAAGCAACCAACCATATCCGAGCAACCCCATTTCATCACATTGTATAAGTATACATTTAAATTAACTTCGCTTGTTAATTAAGATTTTATGTTTTGTTCTTCCAAAATTACTCCGAAAGTGAAATTATTTTATATTTTAAGTATTCATAATTTAACTTATAATATAGGAGTAATGTGCAAATTAAATTTAATTATAACATATTTGTTTTATATAAAAATGAAATTTGTTTTAGAGAATTTTCACTTAAAGAATTATATATCGGTGAAATACTTTGGTTCAAATAATTAAATATTTTGTTATCTCTTCCTTCAAATAATGATAATTAAGAAATTTTACTTTATATATGTAATTGTAGCTTTTTAAAACAAATATCAAGAAATGCTATAAATGTAAATGGACTAAATTAGTATGATTTTTTATTTTATAATGTAATGGTTTGATAGAGTTGGAGTCTTATCAAAATAAGTCAACCCTCGCCTCATAATTCATCAAAAATTACAATTCAAGCCCTGGAAAAATTTTAAATCGATCATCTCATCTTGAACATTATGGTTGTGAAAAAATTAGGATTTCAAATTCTAAAAATAGTAAGTATTGCAACAAATCATCTAGATCATCTATTTTTCCCAAAAAATAAGTGTCCCCATATATGCAAGACCTATAGCATTTTTTGAGTTTCAAATATTTTTTTTTGTGTTTGAAATTGATTTTGGAGCCATCATGGAAATTTTCGACTCCAGAAGTGCTTTCTAGAATGAGGATTTGAAGTGATGCTTTATTTGTTTGCATAAAGCCTAGGCATTATAGAAACTTCATCCATTGGAAAACGTTTATATAAGGGCGAGGCCCTAAACAATCAAATTAAGGCGCACCTCAAAATTTCATTAGAAGAGGTTGTTTCAATGCCCAAAAGTCCTCAAATTGATCATCTCAACTTCAAGATGTATGGACATGGGAAAAAAAATTGATTTCAAGTCTTGGAAATAGTACCTCTTGTAATGCATTTTTTTACTATCAATTTTCATGATTTTCAAGTGTTATCTGCTCGATTTAAATTTTATAATTAGTGATGAAAAGAAATTTTTAGGTCATCACAAATATTTTTAGTATTGAAACATCTTTCGCCTTACTTTAATGGTTTAGGACCTTGGCCTTATACAAACCACACCTATCTGCCGTTCTTTATTTAATTATCTAAAGGGAAAAGTTTATATAAAGTTGCAACCTTATACTGTCGAAGTAAGATACACCTAAAAAACATTCTCCAAATGTCGGCATCGGAAAACCCTCCAAGTAATACCCGAGATGTATGGACATGAGGAAAAAAAGAATTCAAAGTCCAAAAAATAGTACATCTTATAACAAGTTATATAGATGGTCTATTTTCAAGAGTTTCTTGATTTGTTTGATCTGTACAATTTTTAAAATTTTAAATTTTATAACTAAGGATGAAAAGTTATTTCCAAGTCTAAATATATTTTAGACGCGCACGGCGCACCTCATTTATACAATATAATGAGGCAACCCTATGCAAACCTCATAGTTAATATTTTAAGTGTTTTCCGTACGTTTCCCAATTTTAAAGTGAAAAATATTTTGATAGAGCTGCAGCCCTATCAAAATAAATAAAACCCCACTTTAAAACTCATCAAAAGTTACAATTCTTGCATAAAATAAACCTTCAAATTGATTATCTCGGCCTTGACCTGTGCAAAAAATTTAAGTTTTTAAGCCCTAAAAACATTGTATATTATAATGCATTGTCTAGATCATCCATTTTGCCGTAAAAATATGTGTTTACAAGATCTGTATTATTTTTTGCACTCCAAATTTCAAAATTGGAGTTGGAAACTTATTTTAGAACCACCATCGAGATTTCTGAATCCCAAAGTGCTTTTCAGAAGGATTCGGGGTGAGACTTCACTTTGTTGTCATAAAAGCCAAAGTGCTTTTCAGAAGGATTCGGGGTGAGACTTCACTTTGTTGTCATAAAAGCCTAGGCCTTCAAGAAACTGCATCCCTTCAAATTAGGGAAAATATGTTGTAAACCCCTGACTTTCGAAACCTGCACCCAAAATATATTTCGAAAATGCAAACTCAAAGCTCCAAAATTTCTGAAATGGTTATTTGGATCTAAAACAGTAATAGCTTTTAAGTCCTTAAAATAGTCTGATCTTACAACATTTTTGTGACGAGTTCTCTATTATTTCTAATTTTCAAGTTTTTGCAGATCTGTAATATTACTTTAATGAATTTCCTTTTTCCTAATATTAGTGGCAAGAGGCCGGCCAGAGCTCCCTCTCCTTGCCCTCACCCGCCCAACCTCTTTTTCAAGCCTATTTCTCACTCCCCCTCTCTCTCTTTCTTCACCTATTTCTCACTCCCCCTCTCTCTCTTTCTTCACCTATTTCTCACTCCCCCTCTCTCTCTTTCTTCACCTATTTCTCACTCCCCCTCCCTCACTCTCACGCAAGACCAAAGACCCCAAACTCTCTCAAACCAGGCCACATGCATATGTCAAATAAACTAGTTGAAAATCTCAAAATTCATATAAGTTTGTTCCCAAAACACCAGTTTGCAATTTCAATTTCTGAATCAGTTTTTCTGTTTTAGATTTTGAAAATATGAACCGAGTATTTTGTAAAGAAAACAAAAACAAAAAATGAGAATACAATCACAGATTACAACAGAATGTGGATATATTTATAATTCCAAAAAAATCCGGGGATATTAAATTTCCCCAAAAAAAAAGGATATAAGTCTTATATTACAACAAATAGTACCGGTAGGTCAAAAAAGAAACAACCTTTTGATAGTGCCATTAGAAGTTCCAAAATAATAGATGAGGGAAAAAAAAATATCTAAAAACAATTCAAGGAAACAGAACACAACTTCGGTATGTGGAGGTCCCAATCAGTCTCAGTCAGCTTGAAAGCGTGTAACAAAGTGCGAAAAAATTCTCTTTAGGTTTTGAGCTTGGTCAATAACACCATCTCAAGTACACGATTTCACATCCAATAGCCAATTGTGATTGTACCTCACCAAAGGTAAATGGTGGGAAAAGGTTGGGGTTGGGACGATAACAACTCCTTTTATCGCAAAGCCACTAATTAATCATAAGATGAAAATGAAAGAAACATACATAGAAGAGAATCAAGCAACGGACAAATGAGAAAATTCACGATTCTCTTCCGAACGATGGCCACTCATCCAACATATAAACTAAAGGTGGAAAACAACTCTCATTTTACACAGCAAAACTTGTACCTATTGATAAGTATAAGCATCAGGCTGATCTCTTTCCCCTGTTTCTCCTTGAAGTAACTGGAGCCCACCCCTCTGCAATTTCCTCACTAGAAAGCTGAACCACCTTTGAGGAGCTCTTGCTATTGACTGGGTTGACAGCCATTTGTTCCGGCTCAATGTCCAAAGCCATATCAGAAGCAGGCTCCTGCTCATCATCTGTGCTATAATCAGACCCTTCTTCGCTGGAGACCTGACATAAATGGGATTTTACAAATATAGGACCACAAAACAATATTCTTGAGTAAGTGCCCATGTTGCCCAGGCTGAAGAATAGCTAAAGGATTACAGCACGATAGAGAAAACAGTGCATTGTAGTTTCAATGGTTCCATGCCTACTGATTATTAATTACACAGCCTGTGAGGCATACACCTTGCAGTTCTTTCTTTTTTTGTTAATTTGTTTATAAGGGGGCATACCTGTGCAGTGTGTGCTCTGGATATGATACAAAGACTGAATAAATCTTACTCGTTCAAGAAATAAAACGGAGACTTCCAAGAAGAGATATACAGTTATAATCAGATTATTTACAAATCAATCTCAAAACAAAATTGGAATCCACATAAGAGAAACAAAATATCTTCTGCAAAATAATGAACTACATGTGAAAAGAAAATAAAGGTGGAAGGGGCTCTAGGCAGAGGTGGTTAGGGTGGCAGGTTCCATGACATAATATCTAGTTCCATTCCCACTAGGTCCCGAGTTAACATCCAAGAAAACAAAAAATACAAAAAATCAAGGCAAGTTCCATTACGCTAATGGGATTGTATACAATGAGACCATCTACTTTTGCTACAGTTGACAATTACTTATAACCATCCGAAGTGAAATCTGATAGCTTGGGTGTGTCACAAAATTTGAGAAAAATTCTTTTGAACATTGAGGTTAGTCAATGAAATAAATGCAGACACCCAATTTCACATCCAATGGTCAAGATTAATTATGACCACCTTGTACCAAAGGTAAATGGTATCATTATATACTTTCCCTACTCTAATTTAATCAGCTTACGTGAATGATCCTTGATATCTCCTTTCTCTCCCAAAAGGCCCTAGATATCTTTCAAAGAATAATTTTTTTATCTTAAAACAATTAAGTTCGTTAAGATCCTAAAGTCTCATCCAATAAATTATGAAGTATTTGTTTTTAAGTGCATCAAAAATGGCAAGATGTGTAATGAAAACTAGAGCAAGTTTACACCTTTCTACTCTGTGAAACTGCTTGAGTTGCAGGGCTAGAAGCCCTCAGTTGATATAATGTCTCAAAGTTACCTTTAAGACATTCTTCGTGCAAAATCATCAGTTGCTCTGCCACCTGCCAAATCAGTGTTCACTTTGCATCAATATTATTTGAATAGTTTCAATGAAATAAATGGACAAACTTGAGTCAATTACTAATAAGACAACAATATGGAAGCAACAGGAGCCAAGACAATCTCATGGAACTTGAAATTCAAACAGAAGTGCAGGCACCTAATATACATGTCCTCAAAATACGTAGTATGTACAATAACATACAATATTCCTCCATGGGCGAGAGGGTGGTGTGAGAGAGACAGAAAAATAAAAATAAAAAACTTCACCTTGTAACCCACACAGGTAAGATAACAACAATTAAAGTATTTAAGTAACAGGATAATATTTGATTATAATTTGGATGTTGTGGGAGTTGTATACAAGTGCTCTAGCAACATTATTCAAGAGTCAAGCCGTACTATAAATCCATCTCACTAATCCCTTACATTTGATTCCTGTACTATCTGAGCCTGTAAACAATGCATTACAATATTATCCATAATATATGTGTGAGAATTGAAATACCATTGTGCAGGAATTGACATAGCACAATGCAAGATAAGCAGTGCCGATTGCTTCTCAGATCCTTTTTCTTTATCGTGCTTCATGGTGAAATCCTTCCTCAGAATTTACTAAAGGATGCAGCAGTTCCCTTGGACTGCTTCTATAAAATATCCAAATTCAACACTATGCCATTTTCTTTAGATGGCTGGCCACCCAAGATAAGATCCTCAACATGGGCCTCCCCAGGAACGAGGCCAAAAAAGTTTTATGGGTCTATCGTTTGGATTAGGAGGAAATGGTAGTGATGAATCACCTTCTCTTACCATACGCCCTGTGCATGCAGAATTTGGGATTCACATTAGTTTGAAATTCCTTGTGTTTTACCAAAATCAACACTCATGGGTCATATTGGTACATAACCAGCTGAGATAGGACACAATCATTTGAAGATGAGTCCCATGACCATCTCAGGGAGCCTCTGCGAAGCGAGGGACATTGGGTTATTTGAAAATTGAAAGTACTTTCACTGACTGCCTTGGGCTCATAGGTCTTACTGGAGATTCTAGGATTAAATGGGCCCTTTGGTCTTAACAAAATGTTCAGCCTCAACATCAAGGGCATTGTCCAACAATGGAAAATGTTTGTACATAGTAGCACATGAGCAACCAAAGAGAGAACTCTGGGGCCTTGCGAACCAAACCACCATGCAGCCACCTAAAATTCATTTTGAAAAGCGCCTCTTGAGGGAATTAAGGGGCTGTTTAGGTTGGGTGGTCTAACAGGAGACAACCTCTTTTCTCTTCTTCTCTTTTTTTTTTTTAATCGCTAATAAGGGATAAACTTGTCTACTTTCGTGGGACCTGTTGGCACATGAGATACCATGGAGGTAGATGCAAAGGTGTTATTAAGTCAACTTTGCTTCCCCAACCCCAACTTTAATGGCACCAGTTGAGCACCTAGAATGGCAGAATATTCTTGTAGAATAGCTAACATAATGGATGATGGAATCAAGAGAATAGAAAATTGTGGGTATCTCCAACTCCCATGACTCAGAGAGGTTAATAGTGGGATGCTTTCCCTCACAATGAAAAGGAAGGGAGTGGAGGGGACGGAGGTGAGGGTGTTCTCCCTTGTCTACGATTATTTCCCTCCCTGAATCACCCCATGTATCTTTTCCTTCATTCCTTTTTTTCTTATCAATGCCTTTCCTTGTGTTTATCATGCCATTCCCCAGTTACTCAAAGCAATTTAACCTACCTGCGTTCTTATTATTAACATTATTATCTAGGGAAAAAAGTAACATTATCTTAGCAACATAAATACATTGACACAAGAGACCCATCATTGATAAATCTAACAGAATTCATAATCATATCCAAGTAGCATTTGTATACTAATAGGAAAAGTGTATTCTTCTAATAAAGCCAATAAACCATATGAGATGATTAGTATGCATCATTAGAAGCAACTTGAGATGCCAATAAAAATAGTGGATATTGTAAATTATAAGTTCATAACAGAATACCTCCTCAATGCTGCCATCTTCAATCTCTGAACTGAATGAGAGCACCATAGTCTCATCAAGCATCATTTCCAAGTCATCAATGTAGAGTGGGGCTAAGAAATATATTGAATCAAAGAGTCAGACAAAATCTTGAATACCCACTTTCCTTTAAAGGTAAAAGATAACCACAATATGAAAATGATATGATTTCAACAAAACAATTAGCATGCAATCCAACATAGCATTTTAAAGAAAATGACTATAAAAGACAAATTGGATTTGTATAGAAAGATGGGATCTCAAGTCTATAACAGATCCACCCTCCTAACCAATTCATAAAGCACAGCACAACAGATCATTAAAATATTGAGGAAAAGAGAGTCTAGCTTCTGCAATAATCATAAAGGACGTGTGTTCTCTTCCTCATGAAATGCATGCATATATGTAAGCATTGATATACTGCATATGCATAAATACACATGAATTATTATGAAAAAATATTTTCTTCCACTATCAAAACTTAGTTAGCCAACGCAAGTATGCAACAGCTAAGAAAAATTAAACTACGAGCAGCAATGTTGGACAAGAAAAGGAAACAAACAAATGAAACATTGAGATGTGAGCACCAGATATCATTTTGTTACTGAATGAACCTCATTAGTAAAATAGCATAATACTATTTTCGAGTATTATTTTATGAAAGTCCTACACCTAGTCGGAGCTCATAATTCACATTTTCAAACAAAGGAAACAAACAAATGAAACATTGAAATGTGAGCAACAGATATCATTTTGTTACTGAATGAAGCTCATCAGTAAAATCGCATAATACTATTTTCGAGTATTATTTTATGAAAGTCCTACACGTAGTCGGAGCTCATAATTCACATTTTCAACCAGAATAAGTAAGGAAAATCAATTAAAGTAGCCAAGTTGAAGCCCTGAAAAAAAATTATCTTAGCACCGAGCCTAAAGAAAATAGTGATCACTTTGCTCAATAGGCTACAACAAATTATTCAAGAATGACATTTCAATAAACTAACCAATAAACAAAAGCTGAGAGAGTCACCAACTAGATTTTAATTTGCAAAATCACCAAGCCCTATTATAATATACTGCAATATGTTATATGAATGGGTGAACAAAAAAATGGAACTACTACAACGAGAAAACAATTTCAACTTTACGATATTACACAACAAAAATTTTGAAAACTTCGAGCAAATCCTGAGAAACCAAAATTCTAGCGAAAATTATTATCTTAACAACTCTCAACAAGACAATTATCTGACTCTATCAATCAAACAAACAACAAATCATAGTAGGATACTGCTCGAACAAATTAAGTACTAAACAATAACTATTATGAATGACTTCAATACACTTGAGCTCAAAGTAACATAAATTTTTGCTTTTGCAATCATGAAGTAAATAAAAGAAGCGATCAATCTATAAGAAAAGTACCACACCATTGGATTGGGAGAACCAGGAAACAATATCAGTCGACAATTGCTGAAACTTTTGGCGAGAAGTTCGACCACCCCATTCATTCTCGACGGCCATTTGAAGAGCAGTCCATCTCGAGAGGATGAGGCTTATGCCTTCAGTAAAAAGTGACAGAATCTCCGTTGAGAGAGACTGAGGTGTCCCTCGCACTCCATTATCAGGGTCCATGGGAGCTTGAACCCTGTACATGAAGCTACAACTTGAGCTCTTGAGGGAACAGAGGAAAATCTTAGGGTTTTGAAAAGCTTTCGTGTTGCAGAGAGACGGGATCCGGCAATAGGGCAAAGAGAAAGAAGGGTCAGCGAAACCGCCTTGGCTGTTGTCCGTAAATAGCATATAGACTGCGCATCAAAAAAATACTAAAAATTTATATTTTTAATTTAAAATTTTATTTTTCTTTTTGATCATCTTGGCCTAGATTAATCTAAAAAAAATAAAATAATAATAATCTAAAATAAATTTTAATGGGGCCGCATATATACCTAAGGTGACAATTATTTATATTATGAAAGTATTTATCTTTGATACAAGATCCCATTGAATGTGAATTCGGTTAGCTATGTTTAATGTGTTGATTAAGTTAAAAATTTAAAATAAATTTTTTTGAATTTTGTGACACATCCAAGCTATTAGATTTCACATTTAATGGTTATCTATACTTTTCCTTTTTTTTATTCAAAATTTTGGAATATATTTAATTATCACAGTGATTTTTAAAATGTTGTTAAATTTTTGTGTTTTTAGGTCATTTCCTCTAAAATTTAAAAGATTCATACAATATTAGGGATGTCTATTTAAGGTATGTGAACAGTGAGAGTTAATTATTTTTTGTCTAAAATTTGTGGCTGGGTTCTAGCTACTATATACCCTGAATTTTGGACCTAAGACATAGTCTTAACCTGCATTGTGTTTGAGTAAAATAGATAGCATACTCCTGCAGGAGTATAAAATCGTGCACGAGTATGAAATCGTTTGGCTTCCAAAAGGGTTATGCTGCGTTGGATTACACTATATATTACTCCCTTGGGCAAAATACTTGCTTGGGAAATTTTAAAGCACTTTGAGTTTTATAATGCTTAAATCTTACCTTTCAAAATTTTGAAATTCTCTATTTTTTGAAGTTCTTTATTCAATCTCGAGGCATTATTTTCTTCAAGCACTTAGAAAGTGAAATAAAGACCTATGTGATCTTTTACAGGGGAATACATTTTTTTTTTTTTTTGAGAAAATATCAGGTGGTCTTTATTATAATAAGATAAATTTCAAAATAAAATCAACATAACAATAAAACCAATATCTTAACAACTTTATGTCATTGAAACAATTATGCATTATGCTTGAGAATAAAATACAAGATTGCAATAAACAAAAAGAAAGAGTGTCGGAGATTACCTCAACCGGGCTTATTACACCCCACATCAAATCACCGCCATCCGATGACGTGGGATCAACGGTCTAGCTTCAATTTTGAACCGATAAAGCAGATTTCGGCCAAGCCACACCGATGGATATGAACCCATTTGATCACAAACTCAAACCCTAGGTGAATTATCTTAGCAACCTAGTTTGAGAGATATGGATTATCTTTTTACTAAACCCTAAAACCCTTAGCCGTAAATCTATATTTGAGAGATGGGATAAAATAACTCCATAACCTAAACCCTTAGGTTATTTCACAGTGTGGGAGATAGATCAAGCATAAGAGTGGCGTGTGCCCCTTTTTGGGATATGAGATAGAAATATATGAATTAGGTACAAGAGATAAGGTGTAGATATTTCTGGATAGAGATAATCTGTTTTTATAGGTTTTAAATAATATTAGGGTTTTCCTTAGTTTGTGCGATTGAACATAAACGGTCGATCAATGGTGACTTGTGGGGTGAGAGATCTAAACTATCCATTCCATAAATGGGCCATCAACATTATGGGATGTGCATTAACCATTATTTCCTTTTCCTAAACCATTTTCCCATCAATATATTTAAATAAAATAAATATCATGCATTTTATAAAATTGCACGATCAATGTCACATATTCCACAATGATGTGTCAAATAATATCAAGTAGATAAATACTACCAAATATAAATATGATAAGATCTATATCAATTCAAATTTACCATATCTCTTTAAAACAAACTTGCTACAAAATAGATAAAGCCATGGTCAATATATCATTTCAAGATTTGACCACATGCCACAAATCAAACTAATATTATCTTAAAACCAAACAAGATAATCCAAATAAGGTAGGGCGTGTCACCCTTTTGTGGCACATGTGGGCCCCCACCCACATCCTACATGGTGGGCCCATGTGTACTATGGGTCTCCCCATGAAATATTATAAAAAAATATTATTTTAAAATTGAATAAAACAATTTAAAATATACATTTGAATTTTTATAACTTTGTAAAAATAATAATTGTATTTTTATAAGTAAAAAATCACAAATAAAATATTGAGAGATTCATAAAAATTCAAATAATAAAACTAAAATTATTTCAACAATAAAATGAACACAATTAAATTAATACGATGGTAAAATAATTCATATGGTTTCAGGAATCCAATATGTAATAATAGGGTACTCCACCTTCAATTGTGGACTGCAGACCACACTAGCTTTATCGAACCGACCTAGTGTTTCCCATGACCCACAGTCCAAGCAGTGGCTCATTAGCGGGTCACCAAAGTTAGGTCAATGAATTAAGGGCGCAATCCCAGTCTGTGGATTACAAATCCTCCTCTAGAGACGAGTTAAGGTCACCACGATCTAATGCAACCACAGCTCTATGGCGCATAAGTGTATATCTCATACGCTTCACCCAAAGATAGATATCTGGCTTTTTTGAACGATCTATCAATATGCATGTCGTGTGATGGAACATGGATGTGGTTTTGGCCCCCGTCTCAATAGGGCACCATCATACACAAGGGGCACATAGTCCATCGGCTCACTCATCCGAGTATGTACTCCGACCTCATAAAGGGCTAACCCATACACCCTCATCTGTTTGTTCTTTATGCCCAGGTAACATAGGTTTTTCCCAACCAACTGGCCTAGATCGTTAATATAGATCGGTATCAACAAGCCATCATTTACTTAGTATGGTCTATGAGGGACCACACTCCTACGAAATTCATATTCCACTATATCATTTTATTTTACAAGCACTCACAAGATCTTTAAAAGCCACATAAATCCAACAAAAATAGATTTAAAAAAATTGTTATCAATGATAATACGTGTCATGTGGTTAGAAAGGCTACATCCCAACATTTGGAATCCTAAAAGTAGCTTTAAGGAATAAATGGGCAATATACTATTGTAGGAGTAAGAATATTTTGTCCAAAAGGAGATTAATGAATTTTCATTTATTTATGAAAGCTGCAATAAATGTCTTGTCCTTAACGACAGCAAATTCGCATAAAATAATGTTATATTTTGTGAATTTAAAAGTACATAAGTTTATTTCCTATTGTAAACCGAAGCTCTACTTTTTGGGGAGCACATCATTTAAAAAAAACAAATATAGTTGTTCATTTTTTGTTTTTAAAAATCGAAATGAAACTAAATTTGAATATTTATTCCGTGCTTTACCCCATTTAAAAAATAAGTTGAAGACGCAAGCCGTCAATATTTTTATCTCTTTTGGAATGTTGTATTAATATCAAGTTCCTCCCTCCTCTCTTTTAGCTCTCTATTGCTCTTACGTTCACGCTCCAGAAGAAATTATGATAAATGGCCTCATAACCTCTTTAGAGAGACCACTGGCTTTGTCATTTAACCAATCGATAAACATTGAACATTTACCGTGAGATTTCAAGGGTTTCTCTATTGAACTTGAAACCAAGACTGTCATCTTTATGTGAAAATATAATCTCTCTCTTTCAATGAAAGAGAATCAAGGTTTTCCATAATTGAGTCCGTCTTTGAAATACAATTTCGCCTCTTTCCCTTTATACCTACAATAAATTTTTGGTTTTTTATTATGGGGTCTTCCACTCTGAAATAAAGCACTCTCTTTTTCTCGAACCCAACTCTCTCTCGCTCTCTAATGTGAAAAATTTGAACATTTTGGTTTTTAAAAAATCGAAAATTTTGAATATTTTGATTTTTGAAAAACCGAAAAAAGGTAGATCCGTCTTTTTTATTTTTAAAAAGTGTTATAAAGCTGAAAAACGTACATAGTTGCAATAACAAAAACTTGAAGATAATCACAAGTAAATATAACTAATATATATGTTATTTTCTTTTTATTTTATGATTAAGTTTTTAGAAGACGCAAGCTTTACGAAAATAAAGCAAAGCCCCACCTTAAATCCTCATCAAAAAAGTACTTTGGGCATAATAAATCTTCATGATAGTCGATTTCCAACACCTACTATAAAATTTGAAGTTAATGTCTTATAAGTTATAACACAACCATAATGGTCAAGGACAAAATAATCGGTTTGAAGGTTTTCCGACCCTAGAATTGCAATATTTAGTGAGTTTCGAACAAAGGCTTTACTTATTTTGATAAGGTTGCAGCCATCTGAAAAGTATGTTCCTTTATTTTATCTCTTTCTCTATACACCGAATTCAACTCAAATTTGGCAATCAATGCTTCTCACAGTAACAAAGCTAAAAAAATAATTTTTTTAAATAATAAATAATCAAAATACCCCAACAATTTTTGGGGGTATTTTTTTGTTTTATTTATTTTACTTAATATTTTTAATAGGCATGTGATTTTGAGAAGTATGAATCAATACGAGCCTTAGAAACCGACCAAGGTCTGTTTCCAAATAACAGATAAACTGGCTGGTTAAACCGACCTAATCAAGCAAGTCCCAGGCTGTCAAAAAAGTGTTAAAAAATAAAAATACACAAAATATAAAAGTATATTTACAACATGATTTAAGGGTATTTTTTATTTTTTACCAAAAAAATAGAAAATGTAAAAATAAGTATTCATGACCAAAACACTTTCCAATCTTTGTCAAAATGAAATAAAAATATTTAAAAAGACTTTACAAACAAATCTCTTATTTATTGGTATTTTATACAATTATTATTATTATTATTTTTAAATACTTGACTGGATTACTCAAACCGACCAAAACTGGAACCGGCCATTGACCGATTCCAATCTAACCGGTCGTTCCAATTTGAATTGGCAGATATTGCATTCACTAGTAGGAACATACCAAGTTTAAATACAATCCAACACACAAAAAAGGGAAAAAGATAAATGAAAACATATTACATGCTTTCAGAGAGTGGGGACTATGGCGTAAATTGTAAAATGTGAGATATATAAAGCTATTTTTAATATCAAAATACAATAGAATTTTCAGTGAATTTTTATTTTCTCAATTAAAATTAATCCAAATATTTACGGCAAGGGCCTTATCTATTGTCTAGTTTTTTTAGCCCAAATGGCATTAGTTTGGTACTTGAAGTGTCCGGCCGCATAGTATTTGTCTAGTTTAGCATATACATATAATCCCGTGTTAAACTTTTACCTTTACAATATTTCCCTAAAAAAAAATCTCATTTTTAAGTTCTTTTGAAAAGAAAAAAATTTAGTCACGGTCGAGGCTCTAAACAATCAAATTAGAGCCCGCCTAAAAAAAATTCACTATAGGAGGTTGTTTTGATGCCCAGATATCCTCAAATCGATCATCTTGCATCAATATGCATGGACGTACAAAAAAAAAATGGATTTCAAATTCTGGATATGATGCATCTTGTAAGCGTTTTTTCTGACTGTCAATTTTCAAGATTTTTCAATTTTTCATAGATCTGCTCGATCTACACTATTTTTGAAGCATTTAATTTTCTAAAGGATTGTATACAATGAGACTATTTTTTAAGCTTTAAATTGTGAGCACCTTTGATACTAGGTGGTCACAATTCCTTACAAGCATTTGATGTGAAATTTGATAGTTTAGATGTGTCACAAATTTGAGAATTTTTTTTTTAAGTTTGAGCATAGTCAATGGAATAAATTTTGTATTAAAGATAAAGAGTCTCGTATTATATTTTTCCATTATATATATATATATATATATTTATTTATTATTTTTTTGTTAGAGGTTATCTCAAAGTTTTCTCTCCACTATTTGAAGTTGTGCTCTACTTTGATTGTTTAGAGCCTCGGCTTTATACAAACCAAACCCTTTCGAAAATCTGCCATTTATTTATTTTTGCTCAACCGCGTTCTCTGAAAATCGTTTAAACGAGGATTTGCTTACCAGGCTATCTATTTGAACTTTTGAAGTATGGCTGACCATGCTATCTAAGCTCCAAAATCGCATCCTTGTGCAGGTATTGAACTGGTGTCTAGAAAATGGCTGGCAGGATTAGGGTTTTGCCCCTTTTCAATCTGGTTTTAAGCCATCAATCAAACGTCAATCGATCATTTTCTCAGGGTCCCGAGCTAGACGCGTCGAAATCCCTATTGCTCAAGCTACTACAAGAACCTGATTCACGCATCAAAACCACTTTAGATTCACGCAATAATTTTACTTCAAATGGTGATACCCTTCTCTGCGAGTCCTTTATCAGAGCTCTGAGGTCTTCATCTCCCAAGAAAGCTCAACTGGTATGTTCTATATCCTCTCACTTATTTCAATTCAAGGATGGATAAATTGCAGTACTTTCTAGAGAAGAGAATGGCTTCAAGATGGTCACTGTTGAACGATGGAAAAAGGACTGCTAGAGACACAATGCTAAAGTGGGTATGAAAGATTTTTTCTTATGATTTTAGTAGGAAAGTTAAATTACTTGAAAAAATTCAGGAAACATTGAATTGCTATGGATATTGACGAAACTTGAAAATATAAATGGATGGTGGGGAGAATTCAGGCAGTATCAACAAAGAAATGGATTTAGCAGGAAAATTAAATTACAATTGGATATCTGGGAAAATGGAAAATGTCAATGGGTGATGAGGAAATTAATGCATTAGTAGCAAATAAATGGGGAAATAGTTTTGGTAGAGAGAAGTCTACATAATGTTCGGAAAATACAATAGTTAATATTAAATTCAAAATTTTATTTATCTTTACAGATTCACTACTGCCACCATTGAGATTATCGGCCCTGGAAGTTTTGGATCCAAAATCCATTTCTTAACAGGTGCCTCGGCCAAGGCATCAGATCCTCACCCTCACGAGAAAGGTCACTAAGGGAGAAATTTATAAAGGAGAAGGGAATTGAGATTGGATAGACTTAAATTATGTGCAGCATTCACCTTCATCAATGTTCTTCATTAAGAAGCCACAATGCTTTGGAACTTATAGTGCATGAAACTTATGCAGTACATTTGTTATGGACGAAAAGATCACAATTTCATACCTTTTGAAATGAGTATATGTGTATTTGTGCGGCAATCAGATTTTATTTGAAGGATTTTTTGCAGAAACCATCTTATCTTGTTTATAGAAATCCATGCTAAAAAGTATCAATCCTTGAGTTTTTTAGTGTATAGAGAGGCTATTTTGTTAAACACCTAAGTAATGGTATCATGAGAAAGAATTATAATTCTTATGGGTTTAGGGTTTAGGTTTTTAGGGTTTAGTATAGAAAAATCATAATAACATGAGTTTCGGGTTAACCAGAGTTGAGCGATGGGTCAATCCAACACCCATTTTATTATGTTTTCTCTATAATTAGTGTGGCCCTTGTTTCGATTCCATATTCTCTATCATTCATCAAAAGTCAGCTGATCATGGTTCTCTTCATATTCTGTTTTACTGTTTGGATTCACCAACTACACTTTTAACCCCCCTCCGCTACCGATTGTAGTTGGTCTTTACTTGTAACTTTTTCCCTTTAACGTTTACGATGCTATTTCATAAAAAAATATTGCACTGCCATGATCTTTTTTTGTTTTGCTAAGTATGCCTGCTCTTTTCAACTATCAATTATTTATGAATAAATGGATGTTAATATGTTCCAACCAACTACTTTGGAAAATATCAAGATTGATAATTTTTATTGAGTAACAATAATGTTCTCTATATAGTACTATACTACTTTTTAAGTAAAGAAAGGGCTATGTTCCTACTCCCACTCCTAATATGTTTCAACTTTCAAGGCTCCTTGGGGTTAAATGAGGCTAATCATCACATACACACACGCACATTCATTCATAAATAAATAAAAATATATATGTATGTATCTTAAAATTTATGGGGATTGTATACTATGAGATCATTTGGCTTTATTGCAAGAAGTTCACAATTGCTACTAACCATTAGATATCAAACTGGATGGCTTTAGAGTGTGTCATAGAGTTCGAGAAATTTATTTTTGAACTTTGGGTCTAGTCAATGACACATTGACAACCACCTTATATGAAATTTAACGGACAAGTGTGATTGTGATCTCCTTGTATTAAAAATAAATGGCCTCATATATATATACACACACACACACACACACACACACACACACGTGTTGAGTTCCACATGTTTATAGCGATATGTGTGTGTGTGTGTATATACATGTATGCATAATATATACATGTAGCTATGCACATACATGTGTAGAAGTCCACATGCTTGTAGTGATGTAACGTGTACACGTCTCTATTATGTACTCGCACAGATACATGTTGTTATGCTTGTAAATGGCATATATTTGGTATTTGTTTTTTGGCTTTATTTATTTTTTATTTTCTTCTTGTGTTGCATTTGTTGTGCATTTCAATGGAATCATCATTGTGAACGAATGCCAGGTGAAAGAAGATGTTATGAGCCAACAAATTTTCTAAACTTCAGTCAATATATATATGTACTTACGTATATATATATATACTTATGTATGTATGTGTATAGCATTTGGACATTTAGCCAAGTTAGTGCACTTCATGTACTTCCTCAGTTACAGGTCTTTTCATGCTTCTTCCAATGAGTATACTTGAATCTCTAACTATATTATCATATTTTGAATTTTGATGATCTCCC
Source organism: Amborella trichopoda (assembly GCF_000471905.2). Next base: position 230,603 of record NW_006494789.1, read on the forward strand.
AACCATGCTGTTTTCCCCCAATTAAAAGTGGGCTTATGTGAACTTCTAATCCAGGTTCTAGAGTGGAAACTCGAGAAGCTTCTCAAGGAGGACACCAAAGATCCCGATCAGTTCTCCAAGTTAATTTTCCTCTCTGGAAAGTTGCACAACATCTCATTTGCTCTGAGGACTTTCACTTTAATGGAAACTCAAGGAACCACACCCAACACAGATATTTTCAATTCTCTCATCTCTTGTTGTGAAGCTTCTGGTTTATTGACCATGGCCTTAAGCCTTTTCGAAATAATGAGCAAGGCAGGACACTGTAAACCCAATTTAGCCACTTATAATGCAATTATATCTCTATATTCTTCTCTTGCTGATGTCAAAAACATGAGAACCTGGTTTTTAGCTTGCAAAAAAGCTGGCTTCTCCCCTAATTCTGAGACTTACGAGCACCTGATTCGAGCCTCTTTTAAGGCAAGACTATTTGAAGAGTTTGATAAGTATTACGAAGATATACTTGCGTCTAATCTCATTCCAAACTTGGTCACAGTGGAGCTTATAGTCAAAGGGCTAAGTGGAGAGAAAAACTTGGTTAGAATCAAAAGTGTTGTTAACTCATGATTAACAGAGTTTGGCCTGTAAGCTCCTCTGTTATTGAGGGCCTTCTGGCACTCTACAACGAGTTTGGAATGGTTGAGGAGATAGAGAAATTACTGGATTTATCTAGCTTGGTTTCTGAATCTGATATTTTATTGCATATTTATTCGAGAATTATAATGCATTATGTAGCAGCAGATCAGTTAGATGAAGTGGAGTATTCTATTGGAAAGTTGTTAAAAGAAGGGAAGAGCTTTACTTCTTGTGGTGACATTGAGGCAGTTATTAGTTGTTATTTTCGAAATAGGGAGTATGAGAGATTGGAAGTGTTTTGGGATAGGATAACAGAAGTGTATGAGATCGAGGAATCGACATTTAGTCTCTTGGTTGCAGGGTATAGGAGGGTTGGGATGAGTGAGAAAGTGGAGATGGTCATGAATTGGAGGAAGAGAGCTAGTCGTTCAGTTCCGGATGTTGTGTTTATAAGTGAATGATGACTGATGGGGTAAGGTCTGCATTGAAGCATATTTATCCAGTGGTTTGAGAGAGAGAGAGAGAGAGAGTGCATTCAAGAACTCGGGATCGGATCTGGTGTGAAAGCCTCCTGATATGGATTTGGTTGTCAAGAGTGGTGCTATGGACTTGGTCCCACTTGCACATTGGAAAAAAGATAAAATATTTTTATGATCCTAGAAATGGTTGGAAATGGGCCTCTGTCTAAGTAGGAGAAAATGTCCCATCCCAGTGGTGCAAAATGACATTACAGGGCACTGCCCCTGCTTGGCTAACCAGGGCCTTGACTTCATGGGGGTCTGAGTACTTACTTTGCTGGGCTAACCCACAGAGAGAGAGATGGCTCTCTCTGGGTAAGGAGAGAGAAGGTGAAAAATTAGAATACATTGCTTCGGCCCTGCTCGGCTAGCCAAAGCTTAGCAAGGGTTTGACTTCGTGGTGGGGTGAGTACTTACCTGCTGGGCTACACACACCACATAGTGAGAGATCATAATTTTTTGTTCTTTTTGTGAACATTCAAAATGACTAGCTTTTTACATTGACAGTTTTAGTTATGCACCTGATTATATGTAGTTAAGTTGTCGATTTTGATGTGGGATGATTTTCTCTCGGGTATATCAATGGTAGGATTTAACATAATCGATAGAGAGTTTCATGGAAATCATCTGCCTGATACTAATTGCCTCCTTAATTGAAATGTTTTGGTGGTGTAGATTTAGCCCGAATAAAGTTTTCCACATTACAAGAAGATCCCCTGGGGGTTGAATTTTGGGCATAAACGAAACAAATCACTTTTGGTTTTGATATGACTGAATAACTGGTCTCTCTCCCTCATCTCTCTCACCCCACAGATTGTAATAGCACCTAATCCTTTGTAAATTCTCCCTCACCTTTTCCCCCCCACCTATACATCTTGCCCTCTCTCGTAAGTGTTGCCCCACCACCTATACATCTATCCCTCACTTTATCGCCCACCAACTCAGCCCAATATTTACTGAACAGTGGAGCCACGAACTCTTATCCAACCAGTCACATTTGCCACGAAACTGTATGCGAACCCATGTTTGCAAAATCGAATTGAAACAGTTAACCGGACATGGGCCTGGAGGCGGTTAAGCCGGCCTAACCGGTAAATCGGCCAATTCAACCGCTCTAATCAGGCAAATCTCAGGCGGTCAAAAAATTGTTGAAAAAGAATACAAAAAATATAAAAAAAAATTTACTAAAATATGAAAAGCATATAAAGAATGATTAAAATAAAACACATTCAAATGAAGTTAAAAATTAATGAAAAAAAAATGAATTTTAGCCCATTTCATATTTTTCAATGGCTATTTTTTTAATTTTTTTAAAAATATGAAAAAATATAAAAGTGAGTATTGATGACCAAAACAATTTTTAATCTTTACCATAACGTAAATAATATTAAGAAATGCAGTACAAATCAAAATTCTTAATTTTGAGAATTTATATATATTTTTTATTTTTATTTTTTTAAAAAGTACCGGTTGATTACCATAATTGTCCAAACCTAGAACCGGTCATTGGCCGTTTTCGATCTAATCGGGTCGTTAGCGATCAGATTGAGCGATTTTGCAAACAATGATGGAACGTTATTGTCTGTTGATCAATGCTAGCCCTTGTCTGGCATGGTGAGGGTAAAAAAGTAGAGTAGTCGTGGGAGGGTCGAAAGCGACACAGGGGG
>NW_006494789.1:233422-246987 GCF_000471905.2 Amborella trichopoda
TCCAAATTTCTGGTCATTCTGATTAGTAAGAAAAAAAATGAAAATTGAAACACTCCCGGACAATTGTGACGGTGCTATGAAGTATATATATATATATATATCTACCCTAAGTAGTTACCACTATTTATCATAAATATGAAAAGATTATAGAGTTATAAGTAATTAATTGTTGCAGAATAGTAACATAATACAGGAATACAAACAGGATGATTATTACAGGAAGTAAAGATATATCAAATATGATCCAAGAAGTATGAGTATAATCGCAGATTTTGAATGTAAAAACAAACTTAAATTGCATAACTTACTGATTACAAATACAGAGACTTGCAAATCTCTTCCACTCAGAGGGATAATAAAAAGGTAAAGAAGATAGATTACAATCACACATTCTAAAAAGAAGGCATATGGAAGTTACCGACTTTGATGGTGTACAAGTGTCGATGACTGTAAAAACCTAACCTACTGTCTACAGAATGAAGAAGAAGGTGAGAAGAAAGAAGAGAAGAGAGATAATATGAGAGAGCAGAGAATATGAAGAACTATGCGAGCTTGCTTCTTGATGAGGCTTGTTGCTTCCTTAAATGCAGTCTGCCTTCTTCTTCTGGCAGAGACGGTATTTATAGAGGATCGTCGGTGGAGAGCATGTGGTTGGTATTAGTTGGCTTGGTGACGAAGGAAACTCATGTGGCTGATATTCATTGCTTGTCGAAGAAGGAATGCGAGGATAAGGTTGTCGCTGATGAAGGAGGGTACGTGGCAGGAGCAGGAGAGCTTTGGGTGTCGGTGATGGCGACGGATGACGTCTTGGCGAATCTTAAGGTGTTGGTGATGGCAACGGATGACGTCTTGGCGAATCTTTGGCGGCCTGTGCGAGTGGTACGTGTGAACGACGGCGAAGGAGGAGGAGACACGTCAGGCGGGTGTTTGACCCGAAATTAGTCACATCATTCAAGAGAATCTTTACTGGTGCAGATGTCTTGTCACTTTTATCAAAGGAATATTTTTGTCGAAATTGGATGGTGAGGTCTTATCTGAGGGATGAAGAAGGAATATATTTGCTGTAGCTTGTTTGTCTTATATACAAGAAAAGAATCTTTGCAGGGAAACGTCTTGTCATGGGATGAGATGATATCGGGCCGAGCTACTCATCGGGTCTCTGGCTAAAATCGTCTAGCAGAGGATTGCCAGATTGTACTGTCTCTTCTGATGTAGCTGGTGCAGTAGTATCAGGGGCAAATATTTTAAACAGGTTTTTTTCTATTTCTTCTAATGTAGCATTAGGGTGTGATTGCTTCATTTTCTTTAGATAGGCCGAAAAAGTAGGTAAACTCACTGTATTATATACTAGTGGGCTTAATACATCGGTTTGAGGAGGCATTCATTTCAGGGATAAGGAGGTAGGATCAGTACTGAAGATATCCTACCATTTGACTTTTAAGGTTTTACCAAGCTTGGGAAGATACTCATAATTGTTTGTATTATTTTAAGAAATAGAGTAATCCCATTAGAGGATCCAGGGTATCTGATAGATTGCCATAAAATAAAGATGGAAATCTTCTAGGTCGGTACAAGTATTATATTGTGCAAATTTAGTCTGGAATGCCTGAAATTTATCAGGTAGAATTTGAGACTGTGATCCCCATAGTAAGAACCAATGGCGGAACCAGTTTGGGAATCTTTCAAGGATGGAAAATTTGAATTGTAAATACCAGGAGTGAGTATTATTGAGATTTTGAAAGAAAAACACTTTGTGCCATGCATCGATATATTCATCATATTTATAGTATTTATATTGAAATTTAGGGTTTAATAATTTTTTCCCTTGAAGGGGATTGCATCCCCAATCACCATAAGAAAGTAGTTTTTTTATTTGAAATTTGGAATAGGCATATACTTTAGTTGTGCCTTGGTAAAAATGGACTATTGAAACCGAACTGGTTTTCATGAGAATGGGCTTATACCATTCACGAGTTTTGATTCCGTATGAAGGATTTAGATGGTTGATAAGATAAAGGGGAGCTATTTTATTTGGGTCAAGTTGTGCATGAGTATCAGAAATTGGTATGTCTGAGAGAAAGGCTGTGTCTACATAGACTGATTTGGCAGGGTTGAATGGTTGTTTATTTGGATATATTGCCGGGGAAAACGCCGGACTTGGAGTTTGTATTGGACTTGGAAGAGGAGTTTGTAACAGGTATTCTGGTACATTCGAAGATCTGAGAGGTGACATCGGTGTCAGGTTTAAAGTAGAATGAATGGGCATAAGAGGCCCAAACATATTGCTAGGTACTATTTCCATATATTGTTTTCCTTTTTTGGTATTTGAAGACTGAGGATTATTCATATTGCTATGCTTATTATCAAGAAAGAGTTGCAAACCGTAGGAGGAAAAACCGTAGGATGAGATTGTATCGTCCTTATGTTGTGGTATATGGTCCCCCCTGCAAAAATTCACGGGTTAAAAAGTCAGGTAAAGAATTAGCAGAATCGTGAAGATGTTCAATAGAGAAATCAAAAGCGGATAAAATAGCTTGCCAACGGGCAAATATTTGTTTTGAAACAAGATTTTGGACATCTTTTTGCAGAATATCCTTGGCTGCTTCACAATCGGTGCGAATGAGAAAATGTTGGTTTAAAATATCAGTTTAAAATTTGCAGACACAATGAATAATAGCAAGTAATTCTTTTTTCACAGTAGAATAATTCTTTTGGGTAAGATTCCAAGCTTTGGAAGTAAAACGTATTAACTGTTCTTTAGAATCAATTGATTGTTTTAATATACCACCTAGTCCTAATTCACAAGCATCGCATTCAATGATTTTAGAAGCTGTTGGATCAGATAAAGTTAAACATGGAAGTTCTTTGGCTTTAAGTTTAAGTCGCTGTACAGCCAAAGTATGAATATTAGTCGAAGGTGGAGGATTCTTCTTTAATCGGTCATATAAAGGTTTAGCATCTAGAGCTAGATTTTGGTAAAAATCACTTATATAGTTTAGACATCCTAAAAATCTTTGTAATTCAGTTTTGTCTAAAATTTTGTCAGGAAATTTATCAGCAAAGAGAATGGATCGATCAATTGGGATGATTGTCCCTTGATTTATATTATGTCCTAGGAATCTAATTTTTGTTTGGAAAAGATTTATCTTTTTAGCAGAAACTACTAACCCAGCAGTTTTGACTGTGTGAATGAAAGTATGAAGATGCTTAAAATGTTGTTCAAGAGATTCAGAAAATACTAAAACATCATCAATATAAACAATCATGAATTTATAAAAGGGATTAAAGATATCGTTCATTATTTTTTGAAATTCAGATGGAGCATTTTTAAGACCAAAAGGCATAACGTTCCATTCATATTGTCCAAAAGGGACATTAAATACGGTTTTATATTTATCTTCTTCTTTTATTTGGATTTGCCAAAAATCAAATTTTAAATCGAATTTGGAAAAGATTACAGCATGTAAATGTCTATCAAGTAAATCTTTTTTATTTGGAATGGGATATCTAATTCATTGTAAGATTTTATTGAGGGATTTATAATTAATGACTAATCGTGGAACTCCTCGTTCTTGCTCAGCATTTTTATTGACATAGAAAGCAGAGCAGCTCCAGGGAGATGAACTAGGACGTATAAGTTTCTTTTGGAATAAATCTTTTATTTCATGATGACATGTTTGTAATAATTCTGTATTCATTTGGATTGGTCTAGCTTTTGTTAGTATCTTTGTTTCACTAAAATTTGGTTCGTATGGTAATCCAATAATATGTTGTTTTCTATGCCAAAAGGCGTTTGGTAATTCATTACATATTTCCTTTTCAATAAAACTTTTGAGTTGTTGTATTTTTTGTATTATATCATTAGTTTGGAGTTTTTCACTGGTAATTTTATGTTTGATCTCAAGCTGTAATGATCCTATAAAATTTTCTTTCTGTTTGATATTTTGTTTGACAGTATTGATTTCTTTGATTTTTGGTTTATCAAGAAATTCAAATCGAATAGGAGTACCATGAGTATTTGTTTCAATTCCTGTATGGGAATCGTAACTGGATATAATAGAGTAAGGAAAGGTACGCCAAGGATCACAGCTTGGCTGAGTCCTTTGACCATAATGAATGGGGTAGGAAAACAATGTCCTTCAGTGCAAATTTTGGCATTAGATAACTAATAAATGATGAATATGAATTCCAATCTCTAGCCTTAGTAGATTCCGGTGCTGATCTGAATTACCTCAATGAAGGACTAGTCCCTACAAAATACTTTGATAAAACTACCCAAATCCTTAATACTGCAGATGGCAGTAGACTATTATACCACAACATAAGGACGATACAATCTCATCCTACGGTTTTTCCTCCTACGGTTTGCAACTCTTTCTTGATAATAAACATAGCAATATGAATAATCATCAGTCTTCAAATACCAAAAAAAGAAAACAACCTATGGAAATAGTACCCAGCAATATGTTTGGGCCTCTTATGCTCATTCATTCTACTTTAAACCTGACACCGATGTCACTTCTCAGATCTTCGAATGTACCAGAATACCTGTTACAAACTCCTCCTCCAAGTCCAATACAAACTCCAAGTCCGGCGTTTTCCCCGGCAATATATCCAAATAAACAACCATTCAACCCTGCCAAATCAGTCTATGTAGACACAGCCTTTTTCTCAGACATACCAATTTCTGATACTCATGCACAACTTGACCCAAATAAAATAGCTCCCCTTTATCTTATCAACCATCTAAATCCTTTATACGGAATCAAAACTCGTGAATGGTATGAAGCCATTCTCATGGAAACCGGTTCCAATAGTCTATTTTTACCAAGGCACAACTAAAGTATATGCCTATTCCAAATTTCAAATAAAAAAACTACTTTCTTATGATGATTGGGGATGCAATCCCCTTCAAGGGAAAAAATTATTAAACCCTGAATTTCAATATAAATACTATAAATATGCTGAATATATCGATGTATGGCACAAAGTGTTTTTCTACCAAAATCCCAATAATACTCACTCCTGGTATTTACAATTCAAATTTCCCAGCTTTGAAAGATTCCCAAACTGGTTCCGCCATTGGTTCTTACTATGGGGATCACAGTCTCAAATTCTACTTGATAAATTTCAGGAATTCCAGACTAAATTTGCGCAATATAATACTTGTACCGACTTAGAAGATTTCCATCTTTATTTTATGACAATCTATCAGATACCCTGGATCCTCAAATGGGATTACTCTATTTCTGAAAATAATACAAACAATTATGAGTATATTCCCAAGCTTGGTAAAACCTTAAAAGTCAAATGGTGGGATATCTTCAGTACTGATTCTGCCTCCTTATCCCTGAAACGAATGCCTCCTCAAACCGATGTATTAAGCCCACCAGTATATAATACAGTGAGTTTACCTACTTTTTCGGCCTATCTAAAGAAAATGAAGCGATCACACCCTAATGCTACATTAGAAGAAATAGAACAAAACCTGTTCAAAATATTTGCCCCTGATACTACTGCACCAGCTACATCAGAAGAGACAGTACAATCTGGCAATCCTCTGCTAAACGATTTTAGCCAGAGACCCAATGAGTAGCTCAGCCCGATATCATCTCATCCCATGACAAGACGTTTCCCTGCAAAGATTCTTTTCTTGTATATAAGACAAACAAGCTACATCAAATATATTCCTTCTTCATCCCTCAGATAAGACCTCACCATCCAATTTCGACAAAAATATTCCTTTGATAAAAGTGACAAGACATCTGCACCAGTAAAGATTCTCTTGAATGATGTGACTAATTTCGGGTCAAATCACCCGCCTGACGTGTCTCCTCCTCCTTCGTCGTCGTTCACACGTACCACTCGCACAGGCCGCCAAAGATTCACCAAGACGTCATCCGTCGCCATCACCAACACCCAAAGATTCGCCAAGACGTCATCCGTCGCCATCACCGACACCCAAAGCTCTCCTGCTCCTGCCACGTACCCTCCTTCATCAGCGACAACCTTATCCTCGCATTCCTTCTTCGACAAGCAATGAATATCAGCCACATGAGTTTCCTTCGTCACCAAGCAACTAATGTCAGCCACATGCTCTCCACCGACGATCCTCTATAATACCGTCTCTGCCAGAAGAAGAAGGCAGACTGCATTCAAGGAAGCAACAAGCCTCATCAAGAAGCAAGCTCGCGTAGTTCTTCATATTCTCTGCTCTCTCATATTATCTCTCTTTTCTCTTCTTTCTTCTCACCTTCTTCTTCATTCTGTAGACAGTAGGTTAGGTTTTTACAGTCATCGACACTTGTACACCATCAAAGTCGGTAACTTCCATATGACTTCTTTTTAGAATGTGTGATTGTGGTCTATCTTCTTTACCTTCTTATTATCCCTCTGAGTGGAAGAGATTTGCAAGTCTCAGTATTTGTAATCAGTAAGTTATGCAATTTAAGTTTGTTTTTACATTCAAAATCTGCGATTATACTCATACTTCTTGGATCATATTTGATATATCTTTACTTCCTGTAATAATCATCCTGTTTGTATTCCTATATTATGTTACTATTCTGCAACAATTAATTACTTATAACTCTATAATCTTTTCATATTTAAGATAAATAGTGGTAACTACTTAGGGTAGATCTTGAGGTAAAAATGGTATCCGAGCCAACCCTGTTTTAGAGATCTAAAAGTTACTACCAATTGTTATATCTTAAGAAACTTAATAAATTAATCCATTAGAGAAAGTTGGTCCGAGAATTGAGGTTAAAGACGCTCAGGACACCCAGTCAGTTGACCGTTTAGGCCAGGAGAGCCGCTGAGGTCTAGAAGACGTAAGAGGTAGTCAAAGAGGACTGTTCAGATAACACTCAACCGCAACCTAATAATGAAGAAATTTATGAAGAATCTGACAGATAAAACAACTAGTACAACTAATAGAACTCTAAGGATAAAAAACAAAGAGGAAATTATTATTAATGATATTGAAAACCAAATACAGAATTGGAACATACCTAAGGTTCCAATATCAGATGTTTACAAAAAAGGCACATTCGACCTCAAAATCGGATATGCTATAAAGACAGTAGAAGAAACTCTTTCTGTCACGAGTAACCAAGAAGACTTTCAATTACTATCTCAAAAGATATTACAAGTCCATAAAAACAAAATTATAAATATTTACATATAGGATTAATACAAATATCTGTCAAACCCTTGACTCGCTTAGGATTAAATAATTCTATCCTAGTCTGCTTACGCGATACTAGGCATAATAGATTTTTTGATTCACTGTTAGGAATGGTTGAATCTAGTTTATGTAGTGGACCAATATATTTCAACTGTTTTCCAAATTATTCTGTATCACTTACAGATCCAAATATTTTAAATGTTTTATCTTTAAATCTCAAAACTCAAGGATTTAATATAATGACGGGTTCTCAAAATATAGTCATTGTTTATCGAATTTATTATAAAGTAATGACTACATTATGTCCAAATGTACTTCAAATAGATACTAGAGGACAAACAATATATTTTCAAACTAATATGGAAAAATCAAATACAATTATACCAAAAACAATATCATGGTCAGATATTGTTCTACCCCAAACATGGTCTATCCATAATGAAAGCCAACCATCACAAATATCCACTCAAAATATTCCAGATAAAATTATTGAATACACAGATGGAAATATTGAAATACAGTTCACCACAAATAATAGAATTATGGATAATGCATCCATCTCAGGTACTTCAAATACTCATTCTTTCAGAGAACTAGAACCTCCAAGAAAATCTATTAATACTTATAATAGAATTCCTCCTATCATAAATATTCCATCAACACCAAAACTACAAATTGATGGACTTCTACGAATGTCTGATCGTATCATTATTCCCCAATATAGAGAAGCTCAAGGAGAACCAGCTGAAGCAGAATTCATTCAAGTATTACAACTTGAAGAAACATTCGATAAAGAATACATTATACAAGATTTTTTATCTCCAGAAAATAAAAATATTAGAGAATGGTATGTAAAAGAGTTTGAACCAAGATTAGTAGAATTATTTCATTCAAGATTTAACAAATGGAGGAAAAAGGGAAATAGAGGAACATGCTTTTTCAATTGGCTAAGAGACACTTTAAGCCAACACAATATCCCTATCCCTGATTTTGAAATAAATACATTAGAAACTCAATACACAGTATTCAATACTACATAAGGAAATACAATTAAAGCCATACATCCTCCTGAACAAAGTTTGAAAATACAAGGAGTTGCTACTATGGTATCAGCTACTAAAACCCCAGAACAAACTACAGGATCCTCATCTTCATCATCAACCCAAATGGTTGTGTATGAAACAGTAGCAACACCATATAAACTCAATAATGCAAATATAGCTCGTGTAGAATTACTTCTAGATATAATTAAACAAAATAATTATACAAATCTCTGCCTCCATACACTTGGACAACAAACTAATAGAATAGAAAACTTATTACATCCTCCCATTTATAAGGAGAAAAAACAATTATTTTTTAAACCTCCTCCTGACTTGAATAAAGAAAAATTTCTTATAGGCGATGATAATAAAACACTTATGGATCAATTAATCTCCAAATTATCCAAATTAGAACTAAAAGATCCCATACAAACAATTGTTTTACCAAACAATGATAAAGGAAAAGCAAAAATCCCTGAACATGATAATATGACTCTACAAGAAGAAATACTTTTCCAAATCAATGAAACTATGGAACCACAAATTGCCAATACAATACAAAATATGCAAACAGCGTTTTCTGAAATTCAAATTACTCCAGACACTATAAATCGAATCAATTATAGTAAGAATTGGCAACCAATAAATGCCCGACCATATTATAAAAGACCAACCCCAGTTGATATCCAATTAGAAGAAGACCTAACAAGTCATATTTCTACATATACAGGTCGAACGATTATAGACTAGAATATTGATGGAATTTCTGATCACCGAATACTAGATACTATGAAACACATGACTATGTATGCTTCGGCATGTAAAATGGTTAGTAGCCATGACCAAGAAATAGCAAAAGCTATAGTCTCAAGATTCACCTAATGGTTAAGAGGATGGTGGGATTCCTATCTCAATGAACAAACAAAACAACAAATATTAACTAATACTCGACAATGGACAGCAAAAAATGAGCACAACCAGGATATGGTATATTCTAAAAGTGATGCTGTTAATACATTAATCTATACCATTGCCCTTCATTTTATAGGAAATACTTCAATACTTGCAGCACGAACTGCTGATCTTTTATCTAATTTACGATGTCCTACACTATCACACTACAAATGGTATAAAGACGTCTTTTTCTCTCGACTGCTTATACGGGAAGATAGTCATCTTGACCACTGGAAAGAAAAGTTCGTAGCCGGACTACCCTATCTATTTGCTGAAAAGGTCAAATAACGTCTAAAAATAAGAATAGTGGTGTAATCAATTACTCTCAATATACATTAGGAGAATTATCTTCCAAAATCTGTGCTGAAGGCTTAGCCCTATGTACTGATCTGAAACTCAAAAAGCAACTTGATAAACAGAATTTAAGTGGTAAAAAAGAGTTAGGAGATTTCTGCCAACAATTTGGCTATCATATGGATCAAACTCATATAGATAAAATTAAACCACATAAAATATATAAAAAGAAAAAACATCGTAATAAACCCAAAAAAACATATAAGTCTTTTCCAACCAAACAGAAAAAATATGGGAAATTTACGAAACGTTTTTCTTCCAAATCATTCCAACAGAATAAAAAGAAATTACCCGGTTGTTATAAATGTGGCAAAATCGACCATTATAAAAGTCAATGCAAAATCAAACAAAAACTAGACTCCATTACATTAGATGAGTCTATCAGAAATAAAATCTATGATATTATTCAAATATATGATTCGTCTGATAGTTCAGATTCAGACACTACTTCCTCCAGTAGTGATACTTCTTTTATAAGAACAATACATAATGATAAATTTTATTGGTCGGATAATAGTTCTAATACAGAAGATGAAATATGTCGATGTCCTATTACAACTGCTGATATTCATACATTAACAAAAGAAGACAATCTTATTTTAGATTTAATAGAGAAAATACCTGATCCTAATGAAAAAAGATAAATAATTACTCAGTTTATCAATTTAACTAAAACAAAAACAAAACATATGCCATTAGTTAAACCTCCTGATAATTATAAATTTTCTGATATCATGAAACGTATCAGTCAGCATGAAGCCACCCAAAAAGAACCTACAATTGCTGAACTCAAGGCCGAAGTCAATATAGTCAAGGTAGAATTAGCCCAATTAAAAAATAGAATTCAAATCCTTGAACTCCATGACAATACCTCCGAAATACATACTGATACAGATGTTGTAGAATTTAATCATTTACTCAAATCATATCATCCCAATAATTATATAGCATGCGAATCATCTAATAGACACTCAGTAAATGTATTAAATAAAGTAATCACACAAAAATGGTTTGTACCAATAACCATAGTAATAAGTGATGAATATGAATTCCAATCTCTAGCCTTAGTAGATTCCGGTGCTGATCTGAATTGCCTCAATGAAGGACTAGTCCCTACAAAATACTTTGATAAAACTACCCAAATCTTTAATACTGCAGATGGCAGTAGACTATTCATCAAATATAAGTTATCTAATGCCAAAATTTGCACTGAAGGATATTGTTTTCCTACTCCATTCATTATGGTCAAAGGACTCAGCCAAGCTGTGATCCTTGGCGTACCTTTCCTCACTCTATTATATCCAGTTACGATTTCCCATACATGAATTGAAACAAATACTCATGGTACTCCTATTCGATTTGAATTTCTTGATAAACTAAAAATTAAAGAAATCAATTCTGTCAAACAAAATATCAAACAGAAAGAAAATTTTATAGGATCATTACAGCTTGAGATCAAACATAAAATTACCAGTGAAAAACTCCAAACTAATGATATAATACAAAAAATACAACAACTCAAAAGTTTTATTGAAAAGGAAATATGTAATGAATTACCAAACGCCTTTTGGCATAGAAAACAACATATTGTTGGATTATCATACGAACCAAATTTTAGTGAAACAAATACACCAACAAAAGCTAGACCAATCCAAATGAATACAGAATTATTACAAACATGTCATCATGAAATAAAAGATTTACTCCAAAAGAAACTTATACGTCCTAGTTCATCTCCCTGGAGCTGCTACGCTTTCTATGTCAATAAAAATGCTGAGCAAGAACGAGGAGTTCCACGATTAGTCATTAATTATAAACCCCTCAATAAAATCTTACAATGGATTAGATATCTCATTCCAAATAAAAAAGATTTACTCGATAGACTTTTACATGTTGTAATCTTCTCCAAATTCGATTTAAAATCTGGTTTTTGGCAAATCCAAATAAAAGAAGAAGATAAATATAAAACCGTATTTAATGTCCCTTTTGGACAATATGAATGAAACGTTATGCCTTTTGGTCTTAAAAATGCTCCATCTGAATTTCAAAAAATAATGAATGATATCTTTAATCCCTTTTATAAATTCATGATCGTCTATATTGATGATGTTTTAGTATTTTCTGAATCTCTTGAACAACATTTTAAGCATCTTCATACTTTCATTCACACAGTCAAAACTGCTGGGTTAGTAGTTTCTGCTAAAAAGATAAATCTTTTCCAAACAAAATTAGATTCCTAAGACATAATATAAATCAAGGGACAATCATCCCAATTGATCGATCCATTCTCTTTGCTGATAAATTTCCTGACAAAATTTTAGACAAAACTGAATTACAAAGATTTTTAGGATGTCTAAACTATATAAGTGATTTTTACCAAAATCTAGCTCTAGATGCTAAACCTTTATATGACCGATTAAAGAAGAATCCTCCACCTTGGACTAATATTCATACTTTGGCTGTACAACGACTTAAACTTAAGGCTAAAGAACTTCCATGTTTAATTTTATCTGATCCAACAGCTTCTAAAATCATTGAATGCGATGCTTCTGAATTAGGACTAGGTGGTACATTAAAACAATCAATTGATTCTAAATAACAATTAATACGTTTTACTTCCAAAGCTTGGAATCCTACCCAAAAGAATTATTCTACTGTGAAAAAAGAATTACTTGCTATTATTCATTGTGTCTGCAAATTTCAAACTGATATTTTAAACCAACATTTTCTCATTCGCACCGATTGTAAAGCAGCCAAGGATATTCTGCAAAAAGATGTCCAAAATCTTGTTTCAAAACAAATATTTGCTCGTTGGCAAGCTATTTTATCCGCTTTTGATTTCTCTATTGAACATCTTCACGGTTTTGATAATTCTTTACCTGACTTTTTAACTCGTGAATTTTTGCAGGGGGGACCATATACCACAACATAAGGACGATACAATCTCATCCTACGGTTTTTCCTCCTACGGTTTGCAACTCTTTCTTGATAATAAGCATAGCAATATGAATAATCATCAGTCTTCAAATACCAAAAAAGGAAAACAACCTATGGAAATAGTACCCAGCAATATGTTTGGGCCTCTTATGCCCATTCATTATACTTTAAACCTGACACCGATGTCACCTCTCAGATCTTCGAATGTACCAGAATACCTGTTACAAACTCCTCCTCCAAGTCCAATACAAACTCCAAGTCCGGCGTTTTCCCCGACATTATATCCAAATAAACAACCATTCAACCTTGCCAAATCAGTCTATGTAGACACAGCCTTTCTCTCAGACATACCAATTTCTGATACTCATGCACGACTTGACCCAAATAAAATAGTTCCCATTTATCTTATCAATCATCTAAATCCTTCATACGGAATCAAAACTCGCGAATGGTATGAAGCCATTCTCATGGAAACCGGTTCGGTTTCAATAGTCCATTTTTACCAAGGCACAACTAAAGTTTATGCCTATTCCAAATTTCAAATAAAAAAACTACTTTCTTATGATGATTGGGGATATATGGAAAAAACTGAGATTAACCCACTAGCTCATATGAATATATAAGCCCAATGACCCAAATTGGATCTGAGCCAATCTGACGGTCATAGCTGTCAGTATTTGAATTTTATTTATTTTTCTACAAATCTAAATCACTTAAAATTTTAGGCATGTGTTCTTAAAAAATAAATGAATATTCAAAAAATATCAAAAAAATATTTTACATGAAATAAATTGACCAGAATACTCTAAAAAATTTTCAGAGGTATTTTGGTCATTTTATTTTTTACGAATATTTTTTTTATATATATTTTTATTAGTTACACATTGACGAGAATAACACACATCTAAATTTTCAAGTGATTTGGATTTATAGAAAATCAAATAAAATTTAAATACTGACAGACATCCGTGACCGTCAGATCGGCTCAGATTTAATATGAACCATTAGGCTCATATGTTCATATGAGCTAGTCGGCTAATAGCGGCTTTTATATATATATATATATATATATATATATATATATATAT
>NW_006494789.1:255129-290659 GCF_000471905.2 Amborella trichopoda
GTGAGAGAGAGAGAGAGAGAGATCAGCTTGCTAACCTAGTTGTTTGATGATTGTGGAATAATTTAATCTTCCAACATGTACCTTTTCTGCATTTTACCTTTCTAGGGTCTCTTTTAATGTTTTGGAGACATGCAGGTTCCATGTGCTATATGTCTGAATCTGTTCGTATGGATAATGTTTACCCACCTGAAAATGAAGGAGGTGTATGGCAATGGCTTTTTGGGAAGAGTGTTACCAGCATAGTTCTGGTCAACTCAGGACCATCAGATGGCTTTGTTGGTATTGCAGCACCATCTCTTGCTAGAATACTTCCGGTTTGTGTTTGATCCCTCAATATACTATGAGATGGCTTCTTTTCATAATTAAAATGCAGTTTCCATTATGATTTATTTCATGGTCTGAATTTACATGGTACTTTTCAGATAGACCTGGCAAACTTCGGTGGGGAGATTCTTTGCCAGGTAAGCAGATATTTAGTTTTTTTTCAGCATTGTGTTTTTGAGATCCAGTATAAGATTCCTTTGGCAGGTTAATACAATTTTTCTGAGGCGCTAAGGTTCTTCATTAATTTGTGTGGTTAATCTGGAAATATGGTTGCTGTAGCCAGATGCGTTCCTTTGCTCGGTCAATGATGTCCGTGTGACAAACTCAATGGAGCAGAGGCCTCGGCATGTGGTTGCTGGTGCAGAGGTGAAGTTACAGTTCTCCCATTTTCTTCTTTGTTTGTATTTTTTTGGCTATTATAAACTTGAATACACAATTTCCAACATGCTTGTGTACTCATCTTATATGCTCTCTCAGTTCTCTCTTTTGGTTTCCTACCTCTTTCCTTTTTTGTTGTTTTGTTGGTTTTGCCTGCATATGTACCTTACTATGAGTGATGTCACATCTGCTCTTCTAGGGTATTTTGAGACAGAAATTGGTTGGTCAGGGGCTCGCCTTCATAGTTGGTGGTGGATCTGGTATGCTATCATTTCCCATGCGCTTTGTAGTTGATGCATGTGCTATTGTTTATAGTACATTGAATATTTGTGATGGTGCCATAGGGACTAGTATGGGCATGCATCGTCTACTGCATTGTATAATTGAAATCTGCCTTTTACATATAGAGAAAGATATGGAAACTAGAGGTGACTTCAGAGGAAAAAAAGAAAGGGAAAAATAACTGTACACTGAATTTAGAGGAAACATAAAAAATAGATTGGGAGAATATTTTTTGAGTGTAGAGAGAATGCTTCAATCAAAAAACTTTGAAGTTACTCTTATTAAACTCGGGAGTTGCAATGCTATACCTTGATGGCTCGTGGATGATGAAACCAAGAGAATAGACCTTGTTAATAGATAGCTGATGATGAGTTTACAGCATAAAACTCTTAGATATGGGATCAAACTCACTGCTTACAGTATTAAGCGTGCATCATGACATTAAGAGATAATAATAATAATAAGAATAATAGAAAAGCTGAGAATAATTTTCAGTGAGATATTCAGTTTGATTCCTCTACACTGCCGCGATGAATGAGGAGGAAAAGAAGCATAGATATCAATAGATGAAAGTGACATGAGCTCCGGAGCAGAAAGGACATTGAATAATGACATGCATCAAATAGGTATTTGTTGGTGATGAATGATAGTTGTGGTTCCTCTTAAAAACAGAGATTTCCTTGAATGCCTTTATTAGAGCGGGTGTAGTGAGGTTTCAGAGGGGCCACCAACAGACAGGCAGGGGGATATATTGTATAGGAGGTTTTGGGGAAGATTGTCCTATACTGACTAAATTTGGATTTTAACTATGTAATACAAATTTGGACTAAAGAACAAACACCATTGGTTGGTTAACTCATCATCATCATCATCATCAAAGCTTTATCCCAACTAGTTGGGGTCGGCTGTACGAATCTTGTTCCGCCATTTTGTTCTATCAATGGCTATACCTTAGGTTCAGAATTCATGGCAAGTATGGCAAAGTTTTATACTGGCTACCTACCTAACGCTACCCACCTCCTATACGCGAGGTTGGTACAGGTTAAAGGAAAGTTTAAGGTCCTCACAGTTAAGGTTAACTCATCTACTAATATTGTATTTAATAATGCAGAAAAAGTGAACTCTCAAATAAAGTAGGCAAATGGTTAAGAATTCTAGCCAAATGAAATTTTCTAGTTCGTACTTGAAGTTTGACAATAAAATATTGGCTTACCTACCATAATAAATGATGGTTTCATCTCAATAAACAAGAAAAAACAAAAAAACAAGGTTTGACCAAGACTCTAAGAATCCTCTTGGACCATGCCATCTTCCCTCTGTGGTAATGGAATTTCGCCAGCTTTAGAATTGATATTACTGCTTGTAGAATACTTTTTCGTGAATGTTGGCGTAAATGAGTTGATTTTCTTTATCAACATACGAAACTGGAATAAAATTTTGTTACTATTAGCTGATTTCCCTTATCTTCTCTACTAACTAGTTAAAAACATTTCTGTGTGCTAGTTGTGCAGAAGCATCTTGCAGAAGGAGAAATGTTCGTTGTAGATGCAGCCTGCATTGTGGCTATGACACCTACAGTTGATCTTCAAGTAAATTATGTTGGACCTATGAGGCGTGTTGTCTTTGGAGTGAGTTTTTGGCTCTAGAATACCATTAGTCATGCATCCCAGCATGTGTCAACTTTGTTAACTTAGGCTTTTTTCTTTCCCTTTTCTTTTCATCCTTTCCTTTTTCTTTCTTTTTTCCAATAGTTAATTTTGTTTACCTACACTTTTGGTGTCACGATCTCCCTAGTGAAATATTTGTGACTAATATATGAATATTAAACAGGGCGATGGTCTTGTGACCGCCATCCTAACGGGACCTGGAATTGTTTTCCTTCAAAGCTTGCCTTTCTACCGCCTTTCCCAGAGAATCGCAAGGCAAGTATATTTCCACTGTTTAATATTATATTGCACTTGTGAAAATCATAATATTACACTTGCGCAAAGATAATATCTGCTGTAGGAAACCCCAGTCCATGGGGTCGCCACCGTCCATCACTTCATCCAATGGTGATGATCCTAATGGACTTAGTGCATCAAAGTTTATTGTTCCTTTATTTATTGTATGTGCCTAACCTGCTTAAAAAAATTCAATAAATAAAAATGGGAAGTATCTGAAAATTAAAAGCAGAGTATTGTTTCTAACTTGCTTGAGCTTTCCGGAACAATCCGGATGCTCATTCTTATCTGCAGGGCTGTGGCATCACCTGGCGTGAGGGAAAACCCTAAATTCTTCATTCAGATTGCATTGTTCTTCTTTCTCGCATATGTTATGATTGTATCGTCTCTGATCTTGACTGATGTCTGATTGCAGTTTATACTGAGGGGAAAGATTTATAAGAGAGGCGGCATAGGGACTTTTTTTTTAATTTTTAATTTTCAAAAAGGAAAAGCGATTTTATTTCTTTCCCCCCTCCCTGAATATCTATCTCTTTTCTATTGCTTCTTTTTGTTTGGATAGGTTTTGTACTGTAGAATTAGAGAATTTCATGAAATCAGAAACACAAAGGAGGGGAGATGTGATATAAAGTACTAGCATATATCATTACACTTGAGGCCCTTTTCTTTTTTCTTTCATTTTGTTCTCTGCTGCAAAAAAATTGGTTCTGTATTTGGGAAATTTAACTAAAAGAAATTTTTTTTGTTAAGAAAGCCAACGTTGTCAACTACCAAATGGTATAAGTTTGCACTATCTTCTGATTTTACAGTATTACAAATATAGTTACCCCTGTAGACTTTGGGAAATTTCAGACTTCTTTTTTAAGGTCACTGGGTTGAAATGGAGGGAGGATAATAATTGCAGAGAACGGTGATTTGAGGGTAAAGGTGTCTTTCATTTCATTATCGCTTTTAGCTTGGTGGTTGGGGCACATGCGAAGGTTCAATTCCGACCAAGCCTTATGTCAAGAAAATATTAAAAAAAGAAAAAGAAAAGAAAGTCATGCAAAACTTGTGGTGTTGAGTGAGTAGCAACTCTCAACAAATGAAGATTGGTAAATTATGATCAATATTATCCGACTGGAAATTTGGTCTGATATAAGGAAATTTGATGACAGGTTTGAGGAATTTTATGGGTTTTATCATTATTATAATTATAGTTTATTTTTATTTTAATTTTTTATGTTGATGAATATGCAAATCTTCCTTGTCTTCGAAATTTAATGAATTAATGCTTAATTGCAACCAGCATACACCCCAGAATTGGGTTTTGGATTGCCCACCCACATTTATCAATTCAGATTAGGTGGTTAGGTAGATCAGAATCTGGATCAGTCGAACTTGTCGGAATGGTTAGAAAAATAAAAGAAATTGAGGGATGGAAAAAGGACAAGGTCACCCACCTTCCGAAACTGGTCTGGATGGGCAATGCATGATTCAGATTATAGGATTTTAAAAACCTTTATTTCAACTATTTTTGGCTAAATTAGAATCTGCAAGCTATGGTCAATTTCCATTGGATTTTGAACTGGGCTTCACCACCAGTTCGACTTGAGTGGAAGTGAGAGAGAGGCGACGGAGAGAGATCGCTTGGCGCAGCAGAAAATAACCCATTCCACTGCGAAATTGTTGTTAACCAATTTCTGTTAAATACGATGATGAGGAAATCGACCACTTATTTTTGTTGGGGCTTTCGTGGGTCCGGCCTTAAAAAAACTTGGACTGGTCTGAGCCGGGTCATGAGCCACGATAGGGCCAGCCCACCGCATCCTTTTTTAAAAAATTCTTTTTTCCTCTTTTTTCTTGGATAGTATTTGGTTAGGCTTGATCCCGACTCCCGATAGGGCCACGGCCTCTTTGACCAGGTCAGGGCTGGGCAAGCTCGGGTAGGGGCTAGAGCTTGCCCCATTAGCCTGGCCTGTATATATGCATTGTAAGTATGTTCGAATTATGGTTTTAGATTGAAAAGGGCAAGGGGTAGGCCTAAAAGGATGTGGTCGGAAGTAGTTCGAAAATATATGGGCACTTATGACCTCATTGACGATAATAGAGCATAATGAAAAACCAAGATTCAAGTAGCTAACTTCAATTAATTGAAGAATGGTTGAAATGATGATGAAGTATGCTCGAATTATGGCTTTGGGCTTGATGGTGGGTTTTTCTTTAATCAATCAACCTATCTTTTGCTACAACAGCTGATCATCCCATCTGGAAATATTGGTTTGGTGCAATTGGTGATGGCTGCGGTGTTTTTGCTACAACAGCTGAGCATCCCATCATGAAATATTGGTTTGGTGCAATTGGTGATAGCTGCGGTGTTTCTGCCGTTGTGGAAGGAGAGATCGAATAATTTTTTTATCAAAAATTTCAAGTTTAGAAGCAATTAAAATCACGTCAAATAAATTGCACCCTTCTATAAATACAAACTATTGAACTTCCATAGTACTTATTTTGTTGAGTTCCAGTATTATGGATCCGGCTGGGGGAGAGAACAAATAAATTTTCCTTTGATATGATGGAAAATTAAAAATTCAAACAAAAAAAAATCAGATCCAACCAACTCTCCACGTCACTTGTCTCAATATAGAGATATTTGGCTGTAACTTGGATTTGAAAACAGTGAACTAATTACTTCTAAACTGCCCCTGATTCCTTTGACAAGCGGAACTCCGAATTATCAACCAACGAAGCTAAATTTGAGGAAAGTCATTTACTGGTCTTTTATTCTTTTGCATATTTTCAGGAAATTTACAAGACAAATGCCCTTATATAATATATATTTTAGTATTCAATATTTTATGTAGAGGTCCCATTTTCTGGCCCTTTTTTTTATCCCTAAATTGCCTCTAATTTGTATACAGAATGTCCAATGTCAGAACACATACCCCAGTTACAAATGCGCTTCTCTTTTCTTTCTTTTATTTCAAAATCTTCTCCTATTTTTATTTTCTGCATATGGTGGATGTGTCTTGATTGAACCTGCTCCTTTTTTATTTCTTTGTGAGTGAGAATTTTTTTGGTCATTAGGTTCGGGAGATCAATTCTGACATTGGGTGTCTAAAACTAGACTTTTTTTATTTTTTTTTGTAAGTTGGAAATTGCTAATGATATTTGGTGCTTTAACACACTTTTTTTTTGTTTTTTATTTTTTTAAAAAGGGCAAGACAGGTTCAAATATTAAGTCAATGTCCAAACCGGGGGTTAATTTGAAAATATTAAAGGACAAAAAATAGTAAATTTACATAAACTATAGAAGGGAAATTTGTAAAACTCACTGCACAAGACGAATATTTAAATGGGAAAATTATATAAAACCCTCTGACATTCAAGTTTATGCATACAGGACACCCAGTACTTATGTGATTTACAGCATATGGTATTATTGTTTTCCTTGGCATTGACTCCCTAGCGTGAATTTTTTCCCTATTTTAGATGAAACTGCTCCTCACACTCAAATACATCAAATTAATTGAAAGCCTTTTTTATTCAATTTTTGGGTGAATTTTTTGCCTATTTTGGACGAAACTGCTCCTCGCACTCTAACACGTAAAAATAGTTGAAAGCCTTCTTTATTTAATTTTTTCCCCATGGTTGTAGTCGAATCAACTTATGTTCATAAAATGTAACACAGAAAATGAAAAAAAAAGAAAGGCTTTAAACTGATTTTCAAGCTTTGACCATAAGTGTCATTCTTGCAAAAAAGTAAAAATTATTAGGTGTAATATCAAATTTAGTGGGAGTCGTACGGGTATAAACTCTAAGGATTTATGTAAATTTTCATAAAATCCTCTATGTTTTATATCTTACATTAAAGTCACACATTTTTTAGTTTTTTACGAGACTACTCTTCGCTTGGAACTTCAAGATCTAGATTGAAGTATTTTTATGTGAAAGAAAGTATGGAAGCTCAAGTTCTAAACCCATTTTTGATTAAACTTGAGTTTGGAACGTCTACTTCCAATCACGTGTGTTAGGTGCACATATTGAAGTTCTCGATCCGACACAAACTTTATAGGAAGATATTACAAAACGTCTATAGGCGAAAATAAATAGTGATTTTACCTACTCTCATCACCATCTAAAGTTCATCGCATGGTCACGATTATCCAGTAGCATTTCATTTTTTTTTTTTTACAAATCAGAATGATCTGAAATTTGAAACGTATGTTAATAAAAAATAGGCGAATCTATAAAAAATATCAAAAAAATATTTTATATTAAATAAATTGACCAAAATACCCCTAAAAACTTTATGGGATATTTTTTGTCAATGTTTTGTTCCACCAATTATTATTTTTTATATATTTTTATTAGGTGCGTCTCGCTGAGATGTACACATGCTTCAAATTCAGATCATTTTAATTTGTAAAAAAAAATGAAAAATAAAATACTACCAGACAATCATGACCATGGGATGAACTTTGGACGGTGATGAGGGTAGGCGAAATCATTGTTCATTTTCACCTATATATGTGTGCATGTGTGTATGCGCATCTTAGGGAAGCGGACCCAATAAAAATATAAAAAAAAATTCGTGAAAAATAAATTGACCAAAATACTTCCAAAACTTTTCGGGCGTATTTTGGCCAATTTCTTTCATGTAAAATATTTTTTTGATATTTTTCGTATATTCTTCTATTTTTTATGAACACACGTTTCAAGTTTTAGGTCATTCCGATATGTATAAAAAAAAAATGAAAAATGAAACAATACTGGGCAATCATAATCATGTGATGAACTTTTGACGGTGATGAGAGTAGACGAAATCACTGTTTATTTTCACTTATAGGCGTTTTTGTAATATCTTATATATATATATATATATATATATAAATAATGTATCTCATAACACATTATCTACCAGCATCCATTGATTCAAGATTGAGGATTTAGTCTCGCTTCATCGCTTGCTTGGATTTTTTTGCTTGCAAGTTGTAGCTAAATTGTACTACGTCAACAGCTACATCCAATTCCTTTAGTTGGTACTCACAAAGTGTTGAGAGGTACTTTTCTAGCTATGTTGTAATCCTCTCTATTTAGCTGTTTTCAGGCGGATGAAAAAATGCATTTGCTTAATCTGCACTATTTTACGAGCTTTAATGTTAAAATAAATTTTAAGATTGCTCAAAAGGTTTTTCAACATCAAAATTGTATATTTAAGCATAGTTTAGAGGTGCTCTTGCTTTGATTGTTTAAAATTAATGCCACCCCATTTTTAAAGGGAAAAGTTTATATAGAGCCGAGGCTCTCAACAATTAGATTTGATCGTACCTCCAAAATTTGGCTAGATGTTATTTTGATGCCCAAATATCCGCAAATTGATCATCTCGACATCAAGATGCATGGACATGAGAAAAAAATGGATTCCAAGTTTTTGAAATAGTGTATTTTATAACGCATTTTTTGACTGTCAATTTTCAAGACTTTCATAAATCTATCGGTTTATACTATTTTTGAAGCTTTAAACTTTATAAATAAATATGAAAATATATTTTAAAGTTATCACAAGGATTTTCAGTATTGAAACCACATTTCTCGACACTATTTGAAGGTAGGCTCTAATTTGATTGTTTAGAGCCTAGGGGCTATACAAACCACACCCTTTTTTAAATGGAGTTTCAAATTTATAGAATATAAAAAACCACCAAAATGCCACCATTAACAAGGATAGGAAAAGTATACAATGACACTATTTATATTGCTAAAGTTTAGAACGAGACCATTTACTTTTGGCACAAGGTGATCATAATTAATCTTGACCTGGATGTGAAATTGAGTGGTTGCATTTATTTAATTGACCAAACTCGAAGATTAAAAGAAATTATTTCGAACATTGTGACACACCCAAATTATTAGATTTTACATCGGATGGTAGTAAATAATTGTGACTCTCTATACCAAAACTAAATAGTCTCATTGTATAATATAAGATAACCACTATATGAAATTTAACTTTTAGATATGAAATTGGGTGGCTGTATTTATCCTTTTTTACCAAGCTCAGAGTTCAAGTGAAATTTTATTGAAGATTGTGATAAATTCAAGATATCTAATTTCACATTGGAGAGCGGTAAAAGATTGCGATATTTATTGTGCTAAAAGATAAGCGATTGCATACGATCCCCAAAAGGATAAATCTTTTAACGATAGCCAAATTATTAGCCGCCGAGGAAAAGTCAGGGTATGTTGACATTTGGTAAGAAGTTAGTGGCGTATTCGGTCATTAAATCTAAACGCGAAAGCCAGAGGATATAAATAAGGAAACGCGGTTAATACAGCGTTGAAGCGGCACCTTTCGCCGTTACTTTCTCTGCAAAAGATAGCGTTGATAAAAACCCTAGTTTCCTTATTCTTCAATATCAGAGAGAAGCCCCAGTTTCTTAATCTTCAACTGAAGGCTTGGTTTTTTTGGTGTTTTTGGGATCTAGAAGATTGATCGCCGCCAGATCCGGAAGAAACGCTGTTGATCGGCTTCTGGTACAGTCAATTATTCAATTCCTCTTTCGGAGGACTTATTTTTTTTTTGTTGATTATTCTCTAAGCCCTAGGTTTTTGTGATTATTGATCTTTGTTTTTCTGAAATTCTGTTGATTACTGTGGAAACACTAGAAATTTGTACCAGATCCCTGATTTATTGATTAACTAGGGTTCGTCATCTTGTATACCCAAGGTTCCTTTATCAGATTGTTTATATTTTTCTGAATCACTATTGATATTGTCTGGAGCCCTGTGTTTCTTGAGGCTTTATCATTGTCAGTTCCTGTTTGATTGCAGTACAAACCCTAGGTTCCTTTGGGGGAGTTTTTGTTTTTTCTATATTTTGTCTGGATATCAGTTGTAAAATAACATCCATAAACCTTAGGTGTTTTTTTATTCAGTGAATCACGTTGATCTTACTGAAAACCGCATTTTTTTGAACCAGAGGCTCCATCTTGCTTCGTCCTTGCTGCCACTGTCGACTGAAAGATTCAATGTCTGTCAACATGAGAAAGGAAGGCTAAGACTACTTGATTGGGAAAATTCAAGAAATTTATCGGAGGCTACTTCTTCAGAGATTGAAGGAAGATATTGAATTGAAGAGTTTATTGTTCTCTCGCAAACTGAAGGCTTTTTGTTCGAGGCTCTTACCCTATTTGACGTTATTTGTATTCTAAAGAGATTGTTGATTGACTGGTTCGAGGTGTTCGCTTGAAGTAATTCTTTCCAGTTGGCAAGCTCACTATCGCACCCAAGTTGTGAATAAATTTTGGGTCTTAGAAGGATTCCTCTTGATTGTTTAACTGAAGAAAAAAATTATCATCTTCTTTTGAATCAGTCAATCTTTGTATTCACTGGAGCTGTTCATGTCATCTTCGACGCTTTGAAGGCAATACTGGAGATCTGGAAAAAGGATATCATTTTGGTTGTATCGATTTATTAAGTTTTTTAAAGATCAATTGAGGCCTCTTTTTTGGTGGCCGGAATTCCTCCTCTTGCAATTGTGTTTTCTTTTTGGTTGTTTATATTTTCTGCAGAGATAAAAAGAAAAAAATGGCTGTTTATTATAAGTTTAAAAGTGCAAAAGATTTTGCCTCTATCCCTATCGAAGGACCCTTCATAACTGTTTCCAATTTGAAAGAAAAAATATTTGAATACAAGCAATTGGGTCGGGGTAACGACCTCATGGTCTTCAACGCCCAAACTAATGAAGGTCGGTGCTTATTTTTCTCAATTTCTTTCCTTGGTTGTTTTTCTCGATTTCTTTCCTTGGTTGTTTTTGTTCTAGTTAGCCAGGCTGAATCAGGAACCATTTAGACTTAGGTTATTTTGGTTAGTTCAATTTATCTGTTATAAAAATTTACCTTCATTCTGCATTGTTATGCATTGGGATCCTTAGTGTATACGTGGGATATGTGGTATGTCTGTTTATTTGTTTAGGATGTGGTTGTAGAAAATCGAGTTTTTACTGTTGTTCCTTAACATCATTTGTATTTTTCAGTGTGTGGCTAGCCTTGTGGGATGTGTGGTTTATTTGTTTAGGATTTTTTCCCTAGAAATTGAGTCTGTATTGTTAATTTTACACAATGTTTCGTTTAGTGTGGTTGGGTAAGTTTGTGCTTTACTTATCGAACTTGCCCTGGCCTGTGTGGATTTTGTTTTTGTTCATCTGATACTTGTCAATGTTGATTGTGTTGGGTAGGCAGCCAACATAAAGCTTTGCCAAAACTTTCCATGATTCCTGATGATACTTTTCAATGTGCATACCTATATTCTAGTTGGTCTCACGAGTGACTTCTGTAGGTTCCAGTGCATACCTATATTCTAGTTGACCTCACGAGTGACTTCTGTAGGTTCTACTAAATTAGTTAGGTACCGGCTGCTTGGTTTGCCTGATACATCTCAACCAACCATCCAATTGCTATCCAAAATTCATGGGTTTATACATGGGATATGTGGTATTTCAGTTTATTTGTTTAGGATGTGGTAGTAAAAAATCGAGTTTTTACAGTTGTTCTTTAACAACATCCTTATTTTTCAGTGGTTGGGTATGTTTTTCTTTTTACCCTTTTTGAACTCTCTTGTGGTCCATATTCTCCCATATGGCTAGCCTCATGGAATATATGGTTTATTTGTTTAGGATTTTGCCCTAGAAATTGAGTTTGTATTGTTAATTTTACACTTGTCTGTTTCTTTTAGTGTGGTTCGGTAAGTTTGTGCTTTATTTATCGAACTTGCTCTTGTTTTTGTGGGTTTTGTTTTTATTCATGTGATACCTTTCAATATGGGTTGTGTGGGGTAGGCAGCCAACGTAAAGCTTTGCCAAAATTTTTCGTGAATCCTGCCTTATACACTTCTATGTGCGCACTTATATGCTAGTTGATCTCACGAGTGGCTTATGTAGGTTCTCCCAAATTAGTCAGGTCCCAGGTGCTTGGTTTACCTGATACATCTCGACAAACCATCCAATTGCTATCCAAAATTCATGGGTTTAGGACTTTTAGGGCGTCCCATTCTGCCTGGTTGTGGTTTGAATTTTGAACTAATTATGCAAACCTTTATATCGAAATCTGCGCTGTTCGATTTCAGAGTATGCTGATGAAGCAATGTTGGTGCCCAAAAATACTTCAGTTTTAGTTCGTTTGGTTCCTGGAAGGCCTCGCTTGCCCATTGTCACTGAAAGAGAAGAGTATTGTCTTGCACTTCTTACCTCATGGTGTAGACATATGAGTTTTTTCTAAAGAGCATTTTGGAGAACTCATAACTTTAATTTTGTTATTTCTTTAAAAGGATTGTCTACAAAGAGATATTTATCTTTTGTACATGGAGATCACAATCATTTTTTTCCCTTAAATTTCAAAATGGGTGGTTGTAAGAGTGTCATTAAATTGAACACAGAGTTCCAAAATTTTTTTTTCGGACTTTGTGATTCACCCCAAGCCATCCAATTTGACATCTAATGAGTGAGAATGATTGAGACCTCCATGTACAGAAGTTAAATGGTCGCTTTATACAATCCCTTCTTTAAAATATAGAACCCTTCTCGCAATAGTAATGTATAGCAATGGACCCTAAGGTAAGTAGTCTTTGTTCTGCTTGCAGGCCAAAAGTTTCAGAAACTCAGGTAGACCAAGTCTCACATTCTAAGAATAGCTCTCAGCCACCTGAACTATCCCAAATGAAACTTGTAAGTTTGAATCTCTCTGATCCTGAATTTAGTATGGGAAACATTTTTTTGAACATTAATATGCTTTTGAATAACTTAATGGGAAGTTTTAATAGGAAATTAGAAACCATACATTTATGATGGTAATGACTGGCTATATATTGCATTAAAATGGATGTCGCAGCCTGATGAGTCGGAATGGGATGAATTTGGAAATGATTTGTATGCTATCCCTGAACCGATTCAAGTTCTGTCGAGTCAGTCGAGTCAAGCACAAGAGGCCCTTCCTAGTAAGGCTGATGAGGATAGCAGGATTAAGGCTTTCATTAATTCAACTGCGTCAGATTGGCAAAGGTGAGTGGAAACTGTAGAATGTAAATTTATGTTATCTGGCATGTTCTGCATTGAGTTTTTCCATCACGTTAAGCTTGTTGTTTATCATTTTTTTAACAGTACTTAAGGTATTATATTTTAGCCTTTGGATTTCTTATCAATGGCCACATCAGCTGTGACCTCACTTATTGGATTGGATATTCAGGCAAACACAGGAAGCTTATAGCTCTGGAAGAGGCTTTGGAAGGGGTATGGGTGGAAGAATGATGGCAGGGCGTGGCTTTGGTACTATCCTTACCTGTGGCCTAGAACTACTACTTCTGAGTTAACTTAATATGTGATTTCAATATACTAGTGCCTACCTATAATATAAACAATTGTACATAATAGACTAAGTTAATGTGGATTTTCCAATTTTACTATTCCCTTATATTAGTTTCCCTCAGTATTTGATGTGCTATTGTTTAAATGGTGATGTATGGATCTCTTATTTTCATTCGGTCTTTTTCTTCTTTTCAATGAATCAATTATTCCATGCATTTGTTTCTTTGTCAATTATTGTCTTTGTCTTTTTTAAAGGTCGAGGGGGTTTTGAACGCAAGACACCTCCACAAGGCTATGTCTGTCATCGTTGCAACAACCCTGGTATTTTAGTTGTTTGTAATTTTCTTTCATTTATGTTTGTGATTGTCAACTTTCTAGTAAATAATTAAGGATGTTTTTGCAATCTCTCCACAGGGCATTTCATTCAGCATTGTCCGACAAATGGTGACCCCAATTTTGATATTAAGAGGGTGAAGCCCCCGACTGGAATTCCTAAGTCAATGTTAATGGCAACCCCAGATGGTTCATATGCTCTGCCAAGTGGTGCTGTTGCTGTACTGAAGCCAAATGAGTATGATAAATATCCTTTGTTTCTGAGGCTTTTGGCTATTCTAAATTTAGATTTTTCAATTCTTTTGTCTAAAGACTCTCTGGGTTGTTTAAACTGTGCTTAAAATGATAATCTACTTTGGGCAGAGCTGCATTCGAGAAGGAAATTGAGGGCTTACCTTCAACTCGTACAATCAGCGATCTCCCTCCAGAGTTACGGTGTCCCTTATGTAAAGAAGTTATGAAGGATGCTGTTCTCACTAGCAAATGCTGTTTTAAGAGTTTCTGTGACAAGTGTAAGCCTTTCTCATTTCTTCATATCTGCTTATATGCTGATAAATTCGTCCCTCACTTCCAAATCGTTTGTAGAAAAAGTTATAAATATGAAGAAACTGACATTTACCTTAACATATCCCCTCTACAACTTAGGTGGGCTATAAACTCACTTCAGTATGTTCTCCACCTGGTCAAACTGGAAAAGACCCTATCAGGCTTTGTTTTTCAGTTTTTGGCTGGATGTGTGCTTGAAAGGAGTTCTTAATTATTCCTTAACTGTGGTCTTGTCCATCTCTTTGTAACTTCTGAAGCCATTTGGGGAAGCAATGTCTGATCAGCCTAATTTATCTTATGTCTCTTATCAGGTATAAGGGACTATATCATTTCCAAGTCAATGTGTGTATGTGGTGCTATGAATGTCTTGGCAGATGATCTGCTCCCTAATAAGACGCTTAGGGATACCATCAATCGCATCCTGGAGTCGAACACGAGCAGTGCAGAAAATGGTGGGAGCTGGCTACAAGTTCAAGGTATGTGTGCTGATCATTGCTTTTTCATAAAAGTTGAAAGTAGCTGGGGTCAATTTGCAATCTCTGATTGGGTTTATTTTTTATATCATTGCAAATGTGCGGTTTGCTTTTGTTAGATATGGAGTCTACCCGTTGTCCCAGACCAAAAGCACCTTCCCCAACTCTTTCTGGAACTGCAAAAGAAAATCACACGCCTCCTTCCAAGGAAGCAGCTCAAAAGTTGAAGGAGACTGTAAATGATGAGAAGGCTGTTTCTCAACAGTGTCTAGAGGGAAATAAATCTGCAAAGAATGTTGATAGATCAGAAGCTGCCACGCTGGATACAATGAGTATGAAGGAGCCGGTGTCACAAGAGAGTGCTCCAATGGCAGAGGAGGAAGTTCAACAGAAGTTACCTGCTGGTGAGCAAGGTGAGGATGCATTATGGGTTGGAGATGCAACTGGCATGATTTTCAAGGAGTGGAAGGAAATCATGGGCAAGGCCATTGGCAGTGCAACCAAGTGTTCTGAATTATTTACGCTTCATGGTTTTATTTGGTTTGGCTGGATTCTCAATGCTTTTTTGTCAAATAAACTATGTTATTTGTGTGGTGTTTTAGTTTCTGCCTGTTGGACCTTGATTATGGCCAAATTTAGGGGGTGCCAGTCTTGTTATAGTGTTAGATTTATTCTTTGTTTTGATCGGTGGGGTTGAGTGTCATTGCGTTGAGCTATTCATTCACTTCTAGGTCAACATGGATATGTTTGTCTTGGATTATTTGTGATTCTTCATGTTCTTTAGATTTCTTTAGTCCCCTGGGTTTGTCATGCTTGACTATTTTGACTTGCCCTAGTTTTGACATCCGCTGATGCTTTTCCATGATATTTTTGCCTATCGCTTTGCAGCTAAGAAGAAGAAGAAGAAGAAGATACGCCAACCTTCTAATGGTATGTTTAGATTTTCTTTTTTGTAAATATGTAAATAATAGTTTTATTCATTCTCAAAAAAAAAATTTATTCTCAAAAATAACAGTTTTATTCTAGTCTTTTTTTTTTTTTAAAGCTTGACTTTGAATCTTATTTGTCTTGCCAAATGTAGCCAATGACATGCAATGGCGTGCCTCTCAAGATTTTGGAGCTGAAAACTGTATGATGCCCATGGCTCCTGGAGCCTATAATCCATTTTGGCCTGGGGTTCAGTGGGGAATGGATGGATATATGGCAGCTGTTGGTGGAAGTCCTTATTTGGGTTATGCCCCTACCCCCTTTGACGTGCCTTTTCCTGGGGTTTTATCTCAAGATCCATTTGCAATGCAACCATACATGTTGCCTGTTCCTCCTCAAAGGTATGATGAACGGGTGGTTTTAAATTTGATTGATTGAGTTGATTTCTTTATTCAATGGTCATGGATTTTTTGATAATTTAGAGACCTCATGGAGTATGGTGTCGGTGCAAACTCTGCTGCTCCTGTTATGTCAAGAGAAGAGTTTGAGGCCCGAAAAGCCGACTTGCGGAGGAAACGTGAAAATGAAAGGCTTATTGAGAGGTAGATATCCTTGCTCAGGCTGTTACTACAAATTTTTGGTTACCACAAATATGTCATCATTATCTTTTTCAAAAATAAAATAAAATATTTATTTACTATTAAGTTGTGTCCAACAATGGGGCTATGATTTATCACCCTAAAAGGGTTATGTTGGGGTGCTCACACCATGGAGTAGTTTATCATTGTACTCAATAATTTTGGATACTTCTATACTCTTGTTTTGTACGAGAAATTTTTAATAAGAGTGTTTTTGGTCATTAAGAGGGTGTGATATCATTCCCATGAGGTGTAACATCACCCATATGGAGCATTAAATGCCACTAATGTGCTCCATGTGGGTAATGTCCCACCCCGTGTGGATGATGTCGTACCCTCCTAATGACCAAAATACGTTTATTAAAAACATTATCTATGTATAAAACGAGGGTATAGAAGTGTCCAAAATTATTGAGCACAGTGATAAATTACTCCATTGTATGAGCACCTTAACATAACCTTTTTTAAAAAAAGTCTACATTAAAATATTTATAAGTTCCACAAGTTTTATTTAATACTTTGTTGAATGAAAAGCATCTTATGTTGGGGATTTTGAAAATTTGTTGTGTCCAAAAATCATTAACATTGGTCAAATATCCATTTGAGTCGCACTTGTCACTATAAATTTAATGAAAACATGAAACATAAGCAATGATAAAACCTCTAATCGTCTGCTGCAAAAAAAATTGCATAGCTATTTTAATGTTATATGGAGTAGAGGTTAGTTGTTGGTCTTAACGTGACAGTAATGTGTTTGGTTTTATTTAGAGGTAAGCAGTAACGTTGGATGTGGCCTTGATCATGTGTGTCGTGTAATGGGTGGAAGTAGGGTGGAGCAACAAGTAGTTGTGATGGTTAAAAAAAGGATCGGATGATTATATATTAATTTTTTTCGTATTAGGTTATTTATACATTCGGAAGAATAAGTGGGTGCAGGTTACTTCTTATTGCCTGATTTTTTTTCTTTGATGAATAAGTGAGGGTTTTTGATTGGTTGAATGGATACTATGATGGGAAATAGTGAATGATTCTACAGAAGGGGAATGAGTTGGTGAAATGATTGAGTGTGTTTAGGAGAGGATCGGTGGTGGAAGCATGAGAGGCTGGGAATGAGGAGAGGTGGAATTAAAAAGAGAACGTTTTTGAAATGTAAGTAATACGAGAGAGATTATTGCCTGCCCGTGCAATGGGTAGAAAAAGGCTGCCATAATTTGGATTGCCTGGATGAGATAGGTCCTTTTTTGTCAGGCCAGTGTGAGTTGGGGTTCTTCTCTCCTTTGTGTGAAACCGTACGTGCTTCATTTGTTGTTCATTTAGTTCGAGTGAGCAGTGGGTCCTGAGTTTCTCATGAGATTTTTTTACTCTTGAGAGGAGAAAGGATTTGTTTGCCTTATGTTTTGTGTTGATCATCTTTTGTTTTGTATACAATGAGACCATTTACCTTGTGTATGGTTATCTCAACTAATCTTGACCATTGGATGTGAAGTTGGGTGGCTGCATTTATTCTTTTGATTGATCGAACAAAACAAAGTTCAAAAACCCAAGCTATCAGATTTCACATTAAGACCTTGTTCCAAAGGATATTAAATGGTCTTATTATATGCGATCACATTAAGTATTGGCAAGAGGATTTGAAATAGCTTCTGTATTTGTTTGAGAGAGAGAGTTGCCAGCAAGTCATTTCCTCAATCTTTAAATATTTGTATGGCAGGGGAAGTTCAAAAGACAGAGATGGCTCCAGGGATTTGAGCATCACCAGCAAGGAAGCACCGTCGAGATTAAAACCTGTAAGCGATTCTTCACCTTATTCTGATCTTGTTTTGGTTGTTGTTGAAGTAGATGTTTCTAGAGCTAGCATGATCGTAATAATTATGATGGAAGGTCTTCTCAAAGTCTTTTCTTGGGAAAAAATCTCCAAGAAACAGGACACAGTGCACTTGTGCTGCCTTGGTTGCGAGCATCTTTTGTTTTTGTTTTGCTTTTTTTTTTGCCAGCAAAAGCTAATGAGATCCTTAATGAACCAATTCAAATTGTTATAGGCAACGAATCCGAATGGTTCGAAATGTATGAATGTATCATATGAGGTGGCCTTTGCATTTAAACGCCCTATTTGAAGATGCATCTTATTCGTATGTTCTGATTAGAGATGTCGTGTTTGATTCGCATGGGACCTATTCTGATAAGGAAAATTGTTTCATGCGGCAGGGAGCGCATTTCTACATTTGCGGTCCCCGAGGTATAAGGTATCCATCTTTAAGATGGATGGAAATAGGTGGTCCATCTAATAATAATTGAAACCAACAGTCCAAATGTTTTCTTAATCAAATTATATTATTAATTTTTAAAATATATTTATTTATTCATATTCATGATCGGCCGGTTAGAGATTAAATGTCCTTAAAAATTAGGTTAAAAAATTCATCTCAGAAAGAGATTTTCCAAAAATCCATGTCAAAAAGAGATTTTTAGGAAGTGACTCATTTCTACAAGAACATATAAAAACCGTGTCCTTCTAATAAACCCCCTGTGTCTTTACTGAAACATTGAGATAAGATGCATCTTCGTACAAGATTTGGGCGCTAATGCAAGATTTATGTGCCGCTGTACCCCCATTCAAATGAGCCCTGTTTGAATTTCTCCCGACCTTGTTGTACTGCCAATGTCCCCAATATTTTTAATTCTACACTCAAAACCCTATCATTGTTTTTTTTTGTTTTTATCTTCTCCTAGTCAAAAAGTAAATCATTTTAAAACTAAACTACCTTTCTCTTCTCTCTACCCGGCCTCTCTCTCTCTTTCTCTCTCTCGACTTAAGCTTCCGAACACTTTTGAGTTGGAGAGAAATTTTAGTCCGGCACAACGATCACAAGCTCTTGAAATTTAGAAGCTGTGATAAAATTGTTGTGCCCTGCCTTGTGTGTGGGGCTTCTAGATTTCTTGAAGCTTGTGATTGGTTGGGCACAATCTTTTGTGTTGGACCGATTTTTTTATTGGTGGTACAACACAAAAGTGTACAGGACGTCTTATGGGACTTTTAAAGCCAAATTTAGAGAGAGGGTGGGTAGAGGGAGAGAGAGGGAAAGGGTAGTAAAAGTACAAAAAAATAGTGACCGTGTTTAGAGTATGATACTAAAAGTATTCGGGGTTAAAAAGAAAAGGTTTAAGACGTTGTGAGAACATGCAGATTAGCACAATATTCCAATAATGTGCAAATAAAAGAGGCCAAAGAACTAGAAAAGAAAAAAGAAGGAAAATTTATCAAAATACCCACGAGAGAGATATACCATCATGTATATTTAGATAGAATTAAATCAATGGGGAAAGGTTTCTATACTTCCCCTACAGTATGGAAGATTTATGTTTCCCCGTCGAATTTTGATCAAAGAGAGCCACTCACTGTTTGATCTTAGATCTAACTTCACGAAGTATTTTATTTTTAGGTTTTTTTTATACAAATTGTATGAATATGAAATTTGATACGTGCCATCTTCTCATTGGTGCGTATCTTTAAAAAAAATTAAAAATAAATTTTTGATAAAATATAATGACAAAAATACCTTTTGAAACTTTCAGAGGTATTTTGGCTGTTACTGGAGATATTTGTTCTATATTTTTTGCTGGTGCGTGTTTAATAGAGGATTGGACGTTCAAAATTTGGTGTCAAAATGGTTTATAGAAAAAAAATTAAAAGAAAATAGTGTAGAAATGTGACATTGTGATCGGGGCAATCTTAGCCTTCCATTCAGAATGGACGGTTAGATAAGGGGAAGTATATAATTTTTAATGATGTATCATAGGTATTTTGGTGAACTCTTAAAAAAAAAGGAAGGAAAAATATATAATAAGACTGTTTGTCTTTAGTACAAGGTGGTCACAATTAATCTTGACCATTGAATGTGAAATTTGGAAGGCTTTATTTATTTAATTGATCAAGCTCAAACTTTAATAGAAATTTTCTCAAAGTTTGTGACACACCCAGGATATCAGAATTCACTTCGGATGGGGTTGTAAGTAATTGTGATATTAAAAGTAAATGATCTCATTGTATATATAATTCCCAAAAAAAAAGCATTTCCCTCCTCCCAACACGGATGCTGTTGGCCATCGATGGTTCGGGCAGTACATGGAAAAACAATTATCCATGCCGTAAATGGAAAATGACCTCTTGCTAAATGACCACAATGCATTTTCGTGACAGCCGGGTGGGTTGGGGATTATGCATGGTTCGTCACTTTTTTTCCGTTGAATGCGACTTCAAATCAATAGGATGTTGTGGTTGATATTGAGCGTTAGCACCCAAAAATAAAATAAAATAAAATGGAGCCTTTAAAAAGGAAAAAGGGTGTTAATACCCATACGACATTAGGTGAAGCGGGAAGTGCGGATATGGTTGGGTCGTTTTTCTCATTCTTTGGGGTGACGATGTGAGCTTTGAATTAGGGGAGGTGATGGGCCGGCTGCCTGCCCCGGCTAAGCCACGAAGCAGCTCGTGCTGTTGAAACTTAAAGAGGGCCGGCCTGGGCAAGTATGAGGCAGGCCCGTTGGCAAGCTGTTCGTAATCTTTGTGTTCAGTTTTTTTGACCTTTCTTTTCAGTTTTATTTGAATTCCTTTTCTGAAAAAAAGCTTGTAAAAGAAAAATGATTATCCGGGTTTCGCTTTTAGTGAGGGTGTAGCAAATATTTAAGATGCTCCTTTTAAAACTTGGAAGTGGTTGGTACTTGAAAAAAAAAAAAAAGGAATTCTCTTACAAGAAGAAAAAGGGTTTGCCATCTACTCCGCCCGTTCTACCCATAAAGGCGTCGAAATCCTGGAGTGCTGTTAAAAATCCTATTTATTTATTTGCATGATAATATGAAAAAGCGCATAGAATATTTGTCATTTTAAAATGTCTAAAATTAAAGGGGAGGACAATCTGGATATTTCTTGGTAAATGGGCTGAGTAAATGTTTTTGTACACTTTCACATATTTTGGACATGTTTATTCATTAAGTAGTACCTATTTTGGAATTAATTAAGATAAAATCCTACAAAATGCAGAAGTTAATGTCGCAGGCTGCGAGCGTAGATCGACCAGGTCGTGAGTCTAGTTCTGTCCGCCCCCACCGTGAGGCCCCTGAGCTGTTGCGTGCTGCCGCAGCAGCTCCCTCTTTAAAGATGAAAGCACATGATGTGCTCCCACCCGAGCAGCCCGCACCAAATCCTAGTGATGCCAAACGATTGAAGGGAAGCGTGTTCTCTCGAATCAGTTCCCTGACCACCCCCCTTCTACGACTGCTTCCGCATCTCACAGTAAGCAACAAGTTGAGCAACAGAGGCCCAAAGAGAGCCATGGTCATGGCCATGAAAGGAAGGTATCTTCATCCTCAAGGAGGGGGAGGTCAATGAGTCATGAAGAGAGCGATGAAGAAATGCATTTTAAGAGGAGGTCTCGCCATGATGACCGGGAATTTGATGGGCCTCCTAGGGGATCTAGGGACCGAGACCGACACCACGGACATGAGTACGAGCGTTGGGAGAGAGAGAGGATTAGGGAATAACTAATATAAGATTCACCTTAGAGGCTTAGACCCCTTTTCTTGCCGGCAGTTCTCATTCTTCACAAAGTATAAATATTGGGAAATTTCTATTACTCCAAATAGACAAGGGTGCTTGTAAGGAGAGAGGGAAAGGAGACTTGTAATGTAATTTATTTGCTTGATAAATGCATTTAGAGCTTTCATCTTTTCTTGTGCTTTTGCTGAGAAAGTGGATGAAAATGTACCTCTTTAAATAATTTGTTCAATAATATAAATATCAAGCGATTTCATGCTGTTCAATTGATTCTTTTTTCTGGCGCAACAATTTTTTATTTGCACTAGTTCTCAATTTCTATATTTCCTCTTTTTTCTAAAATTAATTGGCCTAAAAAATCCCTGAAGAGTTTTTACTAATTCCCTCAACTACAGAGAAGGGGTATATTCTTATGTTGGTAATCATGTTATTATGATTTAATTAATTAGTTATTCGCCACACACGACTTTGGTCAGTGTCCAAACCATCGAGGGCACGGTGATTACCTCATTGTTATTATTATTATTATTATTTCCATATGGTTATGCCATAAATGGCCTTTCTACGAGTCGGTCAACTCATTGAACCCCTCAAAGTGACGATGGATTTTTTATTCAAAACTTTAGGGATTCATCATCTTAGCCAAGCCAATCATAAATGTAAAAAGATAAAAATATTTTAACT
Source organism: Amborella trichopoda (assembly GCF_000471905.2). The sequence goes on from NW_006494789.1 coordinate 277,548, forward strand.
TAAAAATGTGTTTTTCTTTGGGGATGTTTTTGGTACCGTCCATATCTCACTTGACCTTGTGCACCTTACACAACGTCCATCTTAAAGATGGACGTTGAAGAGTCGGCTGGCTCTTGCACCCGTTGACTAATAGAACACTTTTCCTTATAATATATACATTATCAAATTGCAAACCACTAGTGTTTGTAAACCATTGTTCCTCTGACAACAGTTAGAGCCCCTGTAATATGATTCGTGCGACAATGATAGTTGGTTTTTGTTGTCTTAATGGAGGCGTTTTCAAAAACTCATTAGTGAATTACCTCTTTACTCCCCATTCATCACCATCCAACCAATTGATTTGATGGTGATAAAGCACTTGGTCACTATTGCTGTTTTTACCATGTATAATAGAATATTGGGAAAATTACAGGAAACCTTCAAGCATAGATTTCTTATGCAACTTATCCCAATCAAATTTTTGTTTTCAATTTTTATCTCAAAATATACTTTTCTAGTAAATACCCCCAATAAAAAATAAGATAAAAGAAAGACTAAACTACCTTTCTTTGACTTTTACCCACGCCCCTCTCTCTTTTGGGCAAAAGTGCGGTCCAACAGATATACATGGCAGTATGGCATTATTCTTTCTGGATAAACATGCGGTCCAACACTTCTGTTCCTTGACAAACATGCGGTCCAACGGATAATAAAGGTAGACTGACACTTTTTTTAGTTTAACGGGTTAGGCAATTAGTACTTGGTAGTATGGCAACCTATGTAGCTTTTGGGGTAAAAAGTGAGAAAAAAAGTTTGATCGGAAATAAGTTACTTTTTGGGAGGTTCTTGTAATTTTTCCTAAAGGTTTTTCCCTTTAAAGTCACTCACTTTTGAAGTTGTGTCATTTTGGTGCGCTATGTTCTCTCTATGCTATACTTGTAAGAGAAATGTTTGAAAAGTTTATATAGAGTCGAGCCTCTAAACAATCAAATTAGAGCCTACCTCAACTATTTCACTAGAAGAGGTTGTTTGATGCCCAAATATCCTCAAATTGATCATCTCGACATCAAGATGCATGGACATGAGAAAACAAATGCATTTTTGGACCGTCAATTTTCAATATTTTCAAGTTTTTATAGATATGTCGATCTACATTATTTTTAAAGCTATATACTTTATAAATCAAGGTAAAAATATATTTTATGACGATCACAAAGATTTCTAGAATTTAAATCACATTTCTCGACACTATGTGAAGGTAGATTCTAATTTGATTGTTTAGAGGCTAGGCTCTATAGAAACCGCACCCTTATATAAGTTATCCACCTTGTACAATGGAAAAGTGAGGTGTATTTCAAAAAGCTCTAAAATAAAAGATAATGTATACAATATGACCATTTATACTTAGAAAAAGGAGATCCTAAATCTCGTTGACCTTAAGATGTAAAATTGGGTGGTTGAAGGTATGTCATTGAATGGAAGAAAATATCCAAAATAAAATTATTTGAAATTTGTGATGCACCCCAAATCATCGATTTTCACATCCAATGGCTAGGATTGGTTGTGGCCTCCATGTCCTGAAAGTAAATCACCTTATAGTATAGAATCCTAAAAAAAAAAAAGTTGTTTCAACATGAAAAAGTCATATAATGATATGTAAACATTTTTTTAATCTATTTTAAATATTTTTAAGTATTTATTGATTTATTTCTAGATTGACGAATTTTGTAGTTAGGGGCAAAAACAAATTTTATGAGTTTTCGGCGCCAAAACGACATTTTTGGATGGGATTTGAAAATGTGCCTTATTTTCTAATGTTTGAATTGGCTTCCAAATGCATTAAATACGCTTTCGCCGTGTTTGGTAACTTAGAAAATATGAGAAAACAAACCGTTCTCTTAGCAACCTTTTCCCAAGTTTGGGAAGAGGAAAGGTGGAGAGTCGAGGGGCTCAGTGTTTTCCTGTTTTCCCCCGACCGCCGCAATGGGTCACTTACATGCAGGTAGAACAGTCACAATGGGTCACATTGGCGCATCCAAACTACCATCTTGGTCGGGGAATAATATTATCAAAAAAGTAAGAGAAAAAAATATGAATCGTCAAAAAATAAGATAAGTTATAAAATCGTGAATATTTTAGTTTGGCTTAAAAGAACGGAGTGAAAAAATCGGCTATATAAATAAGATTTGATTTAAGATTATGATTTGTAGTTATTGTATAGATATATTAAAGCCATTGAACAATAATTTTATGACCTGGTCTAAGAGTAATACTTGACGATTTTTTGTTTAAACTTTCAATAAATCTAGTTTATTCTATTGTCACAACACAAAAATATCCTACATCTATTGGGAGCATAAAATGAAACAAGAATAAGAATACTAAGCACAAGAATTACATTAGTAAATGAAAGAAATGTAAACCAAGGTTTATGATTGTTTAAAAAAAATAAAAACAAAAAAGACCCTTACTATATAGAATTGTAGTTAATTAAAACAAAACACAAATACCAAATATGTAAAATAGTTGTCCATCCAAAAGTACTATGTTTTTATATGCACCAATAAAATAATAAATATATAAAACAAAACACAAATACCAAATATGTAAAATAGTCGTCCATCCAAAATACTATCGTCTATAAACCAATAAATAAAAATATAAAATTACTCAAACTTTTGTGTACATAAAGAAAGCAACAAAATCTTTAAACAAATTCAAATCTCACACTAAATTCTTAGTTGTCTAAATCTTTGGTGTCATTGCAAAATGTTTAAGCAAATTCAAATCTCACACTGAACTTCTAGTTGTCTAAATCTTTCGTGTCATTGAATCTTTTTATAAGTACTATCTAAGTCTAAAGAAAATGAAATATTTTTTATTGGGTTACTCTTATTCTAACTGTATTTATTATTTTGAGATATAAGATCATTTTAATATTTTATTATTCTGAAAAATATATTGCTTTTATTTTCTCATACATTTTTTAAGAAATTTTATTGGTGAAATGCTTGATGGAATTTTTTTTGTTAAAATCAAGATTATTAATTTACTATGATTATTAATGTGCTTATTTTATAATATTATATAAATGAAAAAAAAAAGAAGTTATTGATAAGAAGTTTTTTTTTAAAAGGCCCGTCCGCCCTAGTGCTTGCCTCTGCTCGCCTGAGCCAGGGTCTACTCGCCCGTCACGCGTCTCACCTTCTCGTGTACCAGGTACTCTCTCTTCCCATTCCCCCGTCTTTTCTCTCTCTCCTCTGAGCTCACCTCTCGCGATGAAGGAAGGGAGAAATAAGGCTTGGGGCGTGGTATTTTTGCTCGCCTATTTGTATAGGGTTTTTATATATGGTTCTTTTACTGGTTTTTGTTGCTCTTCCTTTTGTACTTGTGAATGTAATTGTGTTATTTTACTCACCTATTAATCTATGGTATGGGGTCTTGTTACTTTTTCTCTCTCTATTCTATTCGTCAATGGTAATGGCTTGATATGTATACTGATAATGTAGTAATTGATTATTCTTTACGAAGAAAGATTATGTATTTTCTCTCTGTTCTTTTTGTTCTTCTGTAATATTTTGTCATCTTTCCTAATTTTATTTGGGTTTCAATTCCAGAAAAATGTGGAACGTGAGCTATTTTGGCTTCTGATATTGACCAGAAGAGAATTGTAAAGGATTGTAATGGATGAAGGAATTTCCGGGGTTTTAAATTTAGATTGAGGAAGTTCCAGCAGTATTGACTGTAAAGTTGCCATCTCAAAAAAAAAAAAAAAAAAAAATAGAGGAAATTCATATTAACACATATTTAAGAATTATTTCAAAATTATAGAACTATTGGATGTCCATTCTGAAACTGTGGAGTTTTATATGTGAATTCAAGGTGCACATTCAGTAAACGAGATGATCAGTGTTTTTTGTAAGAATAAAAGGAAATGATAGATTTTTAAACTAATATCTCTCTAAAGCGTTGTTGATTGTCTGCTGTTTATTGGGCTAAATTTTTCTGAAACTCTCGGATGTTTATCAATTCCAATAAAAATACTCTTCTTGTTCCTTCTTCCGTTTTTTCTCTCTATATGTTGCAATGGAAAATTTGATCTTTTTGAGGTGTTTGGGATGGTCACATGAACTTTGTTGTAATTTGAACTATTTGCTTATTCCCATATTTCTTTTTTTTGAGAGTGTCGAAGAAGTTTATTTTTTTGCCTGCTTTTGGCTTATCTTGTTATCTTGTTAAACTGATTTGTAGATTTGAAAGTCTCCAAAAAAAATCAATGGAACAATTAGAATATTTTTAGTTTTTGGTTGTCAAAATCCACAGAAGAATTTCTTATTTCTCTGAGTTTTTAGAAAGACTGTCCTTCTTTCTTGTGGTTGTGGATGAAATTTATGGGATTCTTAGCAGAATGGTGATCCACCAGAGTTTAATTCTAGAATACCTCCCCTTTTCATGAAGCATTTAAGATCTATGAAAATTGGAATATTGAGGGCTGTCTAACCAATGAATTATGACACTGGTACCCTTTTCCTCCTTTTGGCTTCGTTCCTTTATCATGTTTGTTAGTGCTTTGTCAAGTACTTGAATGAAATACTTGATCTTTTTATTTAGAATGTTTACTTGTATTGAGGTAAAGAGAAAAATACAAAGGTTGTCCTCCCACAAGGTGTGGTGAAGAACAGTAAGACCCTTTCCAGGGCAACAGAATTAAAACCCATAACAGGGCAACAGAAGTACAAAGATTTGATAGGATCAAAACCAAACTAGATAATATAGGGTGGACATCCCACATAATTTGAGCCCAGGGCTCCAGTTTTTGCTAGAGAGAAAATATTTGATCTTGTCTTCTAATTTTGATTAATCACTTCCTTTTTCCTGTTTTTTTTTTATTAAGCTCTATCTTCCACATCCCCCCCCCCCCCCCCCTTCCCCGCCCTTTTTCTTTCATGTGTAGGACTCTTTGGATTTTCAGGTACCTAGTTTTTCTTGTTGTGTCTATCATCTTCTCTTGATCTTTTGTGTTACCTACCGTATTGGGTCTGGGCTATCAAACAGAGGGTTTGAGAGACTTTCTCAGGCAAATAAGTATTGACACAATAGTTTCTCTCCCTTAAGGAACCACTTAAAGCTCTCCAATCTCCTTCATTTATTCTCATCTCATTCTTGTTCTCTTATCTCTTTAGAAATCCTTTCTGTTTCTTGTTCTTCTCTTATCTCTTTAGAAATCCTTTTTGTTTCTTGTTCTCTTATCTCTTTAATGTTGAATTTGGTATTAGCTTCATCTATTCGAAGATTTGCATATGATAACTTTGATCTACATTCCCAGGCTCCTCGTATGACATCTCTAACGGCTCAGAACCTGATCTTATTTGAGGCATGAGCTTCAAATAAGAGCGTGTTTGACCGGCTGAAGAGGGGGTGCCGTAGATCTCTATTCCACAAATTGTGGTAGTCATGGGGCATCGAAATGGGGTATCAAACAGAGGGTTTGAGAGACTTTCTCAGGCAAATAAGTATTGACACAATAGTTTCTCTCCCTTAAGTAGCCATTTAAAGCTCTCCAATCTCCTTCATTTATTCTCATCTCATTCTTGTTCTCTTATCTTTTTAGAAATCATTTTTGTTTCTTGCTCTCTTGTCTCTGTAATGTTGAATTTGGTATTAGCTTCATCTATTCGAAGATTTGCATATGATAACTTTGATCTACATTCCCAGGCCCCTCATATGACATCTCCAATGGCTCAGAACCCGATCTTATTTGAGGCATGAGCTTCAAATAAGAGCGTGTTTGACCGGCTGAAGAGGGGGTGCCATAGATCTCTATTCCACAAATTGTGGTAGTCATGGGGCATGGAAATCGCGTCTAAAGTGGTCATATTTTCAGCTTCATGCGTCTTTATCAAACAGGAGAATCTTGATCGGTAGAACTTGTCTCCTAATCTTAAACAGTTCCATCAATAAGACATGCCTGCCCTGAGGGTCTTAGAAGAACTTCTCTCTGTCTTCCCTCCCCCTCTCTCTATCAAAAGTAAAAAATCAAGTTCCATTCTTTCTCGTGATTGTTTAGTGAAAGTAGTTTGCGGTTCAGGGTACGCACTTTTACAATAGCAAGCCTTGACACATAAAAAATGGTAGTCCCCATAAAAATTTAAAATCGGTGTTAAAACTATTTTCAAAAAAAATTATTAGTTATGTTAAAATTTATTCTTTTCAGGTTCCTGCTTATGTTTTAGAGAGAGGACTCATTTAACTAGGTGAATCGGCTGACTCATGGATACCTTGTTCTTTCTTTGTAGAGATGGAATCACAATGTATGTGTTTTGGTGTGGAGTCACTGGGCCTGTCATGATCATAACCCAATGTCCGATGCATCTCTTCCCCCCTCACTACGTGACCCACGTGACCCACGTGAGCCACTCTCCATCGCGCGTGCCCTCACCCATGCCCTCTTGGCCCGCTCTGCCCCCCTTGCCTTCGCCCTCCACGCCCGTACCATCTCCCTGGGCCTCGCCTCCTCCCGCTTCCTCCTCACCCACTTCCTCAACTTCTACTCCAAATCCAACCTCCCCTCCCTTGCCCTCTCCCTCTTCATCTCCCTTCCCCGCCCCGATGTTGTCCAATGGACCTCTCTCATCTCCTCACATTCTCAGCTCGGCCGCCCCCATGAAGCCCTCAAGCTCTTCGTCTCCATGCTCCGCCTCGCGCCTCCTCTGCCAAATGACTTCACAATCCCCTGTGCTCTCAAGGCCTCAGCCTCGGTCGGAGACCTCGGGTTCGGCCGATTGATGCATGCTCTTTCCGTCAAACTTGGCCTCATGTCGCACCCTTTTGTGTCATGCGCTGTTCATGATATGTATGCGAAGTGTGCACGCCCCGAATTAGCGGCTGCTGTCTTTGATGAGTCAACGAACCGCACACTTGCATCATGGAATGCTGTGATCTCGGGCCATGTTCTTAACACGAACCATGGTGGTGCGGTTGGTACTTTCTTGGAGCTTAGACGTGAGGGCCTCGAGCCCAATTCGATCACGCTGTGCGCATTCCTTAATGCGTGCGCTGATGCTTGCTGGCTTTTTGAGGGCACTGAACTCCATGCTTTGGTTGTGAAGTTAGGCTATGAGGCATGCGTCTCGGTTGCTAATGGACTGATCGATTTTTATGGAAAGTGTCGTCAACTTGCTTCTTCCAAGGCCGTGTTTGTGTTAGTTCACGAGCCTAATGATGTGACTTTTAGTTCGATGCTTGCTGTTTATGCGCAGAATGGAAGAGAAGAACAATGTCTTGGCCTATTTTGCGAGGTGCGAAGGCTTGGTGAGCCAGCCACTGAGCACATGGTGTCGATCGTTTTGAGCTCGTGTGCACGCATGGCTGCACTCGCTGAGGGGCGGTGGGTTCACGCCACTGCTATAAAGGCTGGGCTTGACGAGAACATCTTTGTTGGGTGTGCACTAGTTGATATGTATGGAAAATCTGGGAGCTTACAATGTGCGTGTGATGTTTTTGATGAAATGCCTGAGAGAAATTTGATAACTTATAATGCTATGATTTCGGGTTATGCACAACATGGAAATGTAAGGCAAGCTCTACAAATTTTCGAGGACATGATTGGGTTTGAAAGCATTAAACCAAATTATATAACACTGGTTTGTGTGCTCTCAGCATGTAGCCATGGAGGCTTGGTGGGCACGGGCTTGGCCTATTTTGATTCAATGACATCTCGTTTTGGCATCAAGCCAAGGGCCGAGCATTATGCATGTGTTGTTGACCTCCTTGGTCGAGCAGGCCAGCTCGATCGAGCGCATTGGCTCATAAGAACCATGCCCATCGAGCCAACTGTGTCCATTTGGGGTGCACTGTTAGGCGCCTGTCGGGTCCATCGAAATCCAGAATTGGGTCACATTGCAGCTGTCAAGCTCTTCGACCTTGACCCAATGGATTCGGGGAACCATGTATTACTTTACAACATGTACGCGTCAGCTGGTCGGTGGGATGAGGCTGTGGCAGTTAGAGATGAGATGAGAGAAGGGGGAATAAGGAAAGGGCCTGGTTGTAGTTGGATCACGGTAAAGAGCACTGTGCATGTGTTCCACGCGAAGGAGGCCTCACATGAGAGAATCAATGATATCCACAAGGTCTTGTCTGAGCTTGGGAGGAAAATGAAGGCAGCTGGTTATGTTCCTGATACCAACTTTGTGCTTTACGATATGGAGGAGGAGGAGAAGGAGAGTATGCTGTTTTTGCACAGCGAGAAGCTTGCTTTGGCCTTCGGATTGATTAGTATTGGAGAAGGAATTCCAATTAGGATTACCAAGAATTTGAGGGTTTGTGGGGATTGCCATAGCGCCATGAAGTTCATTTCGAGTATAGTCGAAAGAGAGATTATTTTGAGGGATAACAATAGGTTCCACCATTTTAAGGAGGGTTCCTGTTCTTGTGGGGATTACTGGTAAATTCTTGGAGTTTGTATAGTGGGTGAATTCCACCACGTAATGTGATTGGGCTGTCAGGATACTTATCGAATATGCGATTTTCCCAGGGATTCTGGAATCCCCATGCAACGGTAGTTCAAAGGTGGGCATCTAGATGAAAGTGGTGACAAATCTGATCTATTATTTCTCTGTTAGTTTTTGGGACTCTCTCATTCAGGGAATCGCTGCTAACTTATTATTTATGGGAACTATATGACATGAAGCACAATGGGTGCCATGGATACTTCTCTACTGTGAGATTTTTGGAGAATCATTGCCAGAAACAACAGTTTGAAAAGTGAGTTTAGGCTCTGTCTAAGAAGGCTGTAACAAGAGGATTTTTTCCCCTCTGATAGTTCTTGAGACTTCCCCTTTCTGGGGATATAATGATAAGCTAAGTTTTTGAGACTTCCCATTTCTGGAGATTACTGATAAGCTATTAGCTTTTTTAGTGAATAGATGTCATGAAACACAAATGATGATAATTGCCAGAAAGGACAGTTCAGATCATGGTGGTTTTACATAATAAGGTGGTTAAAATTGCTTGTTTTATCAGACTGAGAGATTTTGAGACTTAACACAACAAAGTTGACTAAACCACAAGAAAAATGTTAGTGAGAATTTCTCACCATGGCTTCATTTCCTTAATTGAGAATTGGATCTTCTAAAATTGCCTGTGAGTGAAGAAATGCAATTTTTAAAAGCATTGCATTTGAATGATCAGAGTAGTGTGAGCCACTCAGTATCAAGTGGAAAGATTTTAAGTTTCGAGGTTGTGTATCTTGAATGAATTGAGCTCTGCAAAACTGTTTGGTATTCTTTGAAGATAAAGAAGAAGATTCTTTGGCATTTGGCTCTTGACTTGGGCAATAAAAACTGCCTCAAAATTCAACGTTTGAATCCTGGCTCAGCGATCCTTTGGTGTGATTAACTGTTTATATTGATACTTGGAGTATGAAGTGTAGAGTATAATGGTTGGTGAGGTCCAAATGTATTATATACCAAGAAATGGCCAGAAGCATTTATGTGCAATGTTCTTAGACATAAAACGACCAATCTGACTGTTATATTGCATTTTATTCCTTTTTTCTATTTTTTTTCTGTGGAATTGATTCACCCTAGATGGTCCGATAACTTTCATATGAAACAATCTCCTAAATATTTTTGACAGCCGAACTGGTGGGACCGGAACACAATCTTTTATGATAACTTCATCCCAATGAATGAATTCTTCCATGCTTTTGTTTCTTGTTCAATTATTGTTTCTGTCTTTTTTAAAGGTCGAGGGGGTTTTGAGCACAAGACACCTCCACAAGGCTCTGTCACTGATGCAACAACCCTGGTATTTTAGTTGTTTGTAATTTTCTTTCATTTATGTTGTGTCATTGTCAACTTTCTAGTAAATAATTAAGGATGGATGTTTTCGCAATCTCTGTGCAGAATATTTCATTCAGCATTGTCCCACAACTGGTGACCCCAATTTTGATATTAAGAGGGTGAAGCCACCGACTGGAATTCCTAAGTCAATGTTAATGGCAGCCCAGATGGTTCATATGCTTTGCAAGTGGTGCAGTTGCTGTACTGAAGCCAAATGAGTATGATTAATATCCTTTGGCTTTGAGGCTTTTGGCTATTCTAAATTTAGATTTTTCTATTCTTTTGTCCGAACACTCTGTGGGTTGTTTAAACTGTGCTTAAGATGATTATGTACTTCTGGCAGAGCTGCATTTGAGAAGGAAATTGAGGGCTTACCTTCAACTCGTACAATCAGCGATCTCCCTCCAGAGTTACGGTGTCCCTTATTTCAAGAAGTTATGAAGGATGCTGTTCTCACCAGAAAATGCTGTTTTAAGAGTTTATGTGACAAGTGTTAGCCTTTCTCATTTCTTCATGTCTGCTTATATACTGATAAATTCTTCCCACTTCCAAACCGTTTGTAGCAAAAGTTACAGATATGAAGAAACTGATATTTACCTTAACATATCCCCTCTACAACTTAGGTAGGCTATAAACTCACTTCAGTATGTCCTCCATGGTGTCGGTGCAAACTCTGCTGCTCCTGTTATGTCAAGAGAAGAGTTTTGAGGCCCGAAAAGCCGACTTGCGGAGGAAATGTGAAAATGAAAGGCTCATTGAGAGGTAGATATCGTTGCTCAGGCTGTTACTACAAATTTTTGGTTGCCACAAGTATGTCATCATATTTATTTAATGCATTATCCTTTTTCAAAAAAAAAAAAACTATTAAGTTGTGTCCAACAATGGGATAAATGGCTATGATTTATAAAAAAAGGTCTACATGAAAATGTTTTAAGTTCCACAAGTTTCTTTAATATTTTGTTGAATGAGAAGCATCTTATGCTGGGGATTTTGAAAATTTGTTGTCCAAAAATCACTAACATTGATCAAATATCCATTTCAGTCGCCTTCATCGCTATCAATTTAATGAAAACATGAAACATGAGCAATGATAAAACCTCTTATCGTCTGCTGCAAAAAAAAATTGCATAGCTATTGTAATGTTCTATGGAGTAGAGGTTAGTTGTCGGTCTTAAGGTGGTAGTAATTGAATTCGTGGTACAAAATTTACCCTACCTTTACGTCTCTCTCTGTTAGGGACTTGATATATAGAAATAGAAAATAGGTTCTAACCCATTCGTGCTTCTCTTTGTAAAGGGCAGAATATGCGTAGATTAGATAACAGATTCTGATAAAATCTGTTCTCGACACGCTGTAAGCTACAGATTCAGCAGTGTAATTTTCCAGGCATTTACATTTCTCATGATATTAATTCTAAAAAACCAATGATGAACTTGGAACGGATTAAGTTCAACTGTTAAAAGATTGGCAACCTTTGAATTACCCAAAATTAAAGACATTGATGAGCATAAGGAGACCATTGTTATCACTTTCAAGAAAGCTTTTCAAAAAAAGAGAAATATATAAAAAGACTATTTACTTTGGGATTGTATACAGGGAGACCATTTACCTTTGATAGATATAACCATTTGAAGTGAAGTTTGATAGATTAGATGTGTCAAAAAGTTCGAGAAAATTTCTTTTGAAGTTTGAACCTGTTCAATGGAATAATTGCAGCCACCCAATTTTACATCTTATGGTCAAGATTAATATGACCATCTTGTATCAAAGATTAATGGTTTTATTTTTATTTCTTTTGAAATTTGAGATTATTCAATAGAATAATTGCAGTCACCCAATTTTACATCTAATGGTCAAGATTAATGTGACCACCTTGTATTAAATATTAGTCTAAACAATTGTAACTGTACTTTCCCATTTACTTTTAGTACAAGGATGTCACCAATTAAATTTTAAATGGGTGATGGTAGGAGTGCCGTTTCAAAAAGATATCCAAAGCTACCCAATTTGACCACTAATGGTAAGGAGTACCTGTAACCTCTTTGTAACAAAAGATAGTCCGTCTCATACCGTACAATCCCTTCTAGTGTGATTTAGCCTAGAGAATGTAGGTCAAAGCAATTGGAAGTTAAAAAACTTTTAACTTTTAACAAGCGTGACAAGTTAAAAAAGAGTTAAAAATCACTGTGTATACATAGCATTGGTATACACATGTTTAATAAGATGAATGATATAAATTATTTTTTTTTTTTTTTCAAAATCCTAGTTATATTATTTTCAAAAAAAAAAAATGATGTGGTTAGCATGCGGCCAAGCATGTACATATAGAAATGTGGGTTTGGGTAAATATATATTTTAAATAAAATTTGATCCTGATTTTTAGAGAATATATAATCTTTAAGATCATGAAAATATGAAAAAATGAAAACTAGAAATAATAATTATAAAGATTATATACGACGAGACTATTTACCTTTGATACAAGAATGTTATAATTACGTATAACCATCCGATGTGAAATCTGATAGCTTGGGTGTTTCGTAAAGTTCGAGATAATATCTTTTGAAGTTTGAGCTTAGTCAAGAAATAAATGCAGCCACCCAATTTCACATCTAATGATTAAGATTAATTGTGACCACCATATACATATGGTAAATGATCCCGTTCTATGCTCTCCCATGAGATCATTTGTCTTAAAGCTTATATGTCAATTTTTATGGGGTCCAAAAATTCGATCTCTGATACTCGCTCAAATCCATATCGCCGATCCAACGATCTAGTTTGTATTATTTGTGGATCAACAATCACCCATTTGAGTTTTAAAATATTGGCTTCAACCCTTTCAGGTCGGGTCCTATTTAGTGCCGACCAAACCCAGAAACCTAGCATGGTTAGCAAATCGTCCATGGACTCCATACACGATAGCGGCCTTGTAGTTAGTATTAATTCAATTTAGCGTTCAGAATGTAGCTATAAAACTAGGTCAAAGCAAATAGTATTGAGCAATTGTTTCATGTATGCGGTCCAGAGGTATAAAGATGGATGCAAATGGGAAGTCCATCTAAAATCAATTGTAACTTAACCATTCAAATGTTTTCTTAATATAATTAGAGAAAGAATAACGATCCTATAGGACCTTCTCCCATCCATGTATGTAAGACCTTCAAGGATCACTATTAAAGTTGGTACGGATCTCTAAAAAAGTTATCACATGGATGTGGAGCTTGATTTTTTTATAGATCCGTGTCAAATTTAATGATGATCATTTGGGGTCTTATACATATGGGT